>JZKD02S1674784.1:384349-400578 GCA_000966675.3 Picea glauca
TCCTCAAGGGGTTACCTTTTAACCATCTTAACCCACTTTCCTTATTTTAGGGTTAACCAACTTCTAACCACTTGTCCAATTAGTAATTTATCCATTAAATTTATTATTTAAACAAATTATTTTGTATCCACTTTGACTTATAGTGCACTCATCAGTTCACTTTACCTGATGGGGTTACCTTCTAACCATCTTACACTACTTTCCTTATTTTATGGCTTACCCGCTTCTAACCACTTGTCAACTTAGTAATTTCTCCATTAACTTTATTATTTAAATAATTTATTTTGTATTCACTTTGAATTATAATACACTCATCACTTCACTTTATTATTTACCTTCTAAAAATCTCTTAAACCACTTTGACAACTTTGACCTTTTGGGGCTTCTAGATGACTCATGAGGGTTCTCCAACTTCACATGGCCATAACTCTCTAACCGTGAGGAGTTATGTGAAGTTCCACATAACACTAGAAATGGAATGAAATGTACTATCCATATAGAATAGTCATACCTGCAAATATATCAAAAATCATACCATTATCCATCAAACAAACTTGGATCCATTACCCAAACCTGGGTTCTCCAACTTCACATGGCCATAACTCTCTAACCATGAGGAGTTATGTGGCATTACACATACCACAGGAAATGAATGACATTTAATATCCATCTAGAATAGTATTACATTCAAATATATTAAAACTCATACCATTATACATGAAACAACCTTGGGTCCATTACCCAAACCTTTGTGCTACCAGAATTCCCTACCGTACTTTCTCCAACGGTTGACATCAATCACTAAGGGTTGACATCAATCTAAAATATCACTTTCCAATGATTGACATCAATGAAAAAAAACAATCCATACCAACTATCCATCAACCTAAGACAACTTTCTGACAATCTCTCCCTTTGGCATTGATGGCAACACCAACATTGATGGCAACACTTAGTCATGATAACATTCATGCTTATACTTCTCATAAATGTTTCTATCTCTCCCCCTTTGACATAAATGGAAAAGGGTATCTCCCTTTGGGGCTTCTCCCCCTGACTGAACTCTCCATGAAGTTGCTCCCCCTATCTACATGTCTTTGATTTTTCTTTGTGTTTATAAGCCTCTGATTACTCTCTCTCCCTTCATACAAATAATATATCCCCCTTTGACAAAGGGTATCACTCTGAAGTCATATTTCTCATTCTTCCCTTGTGACAATCGCTCCCCTTGGAAACATGTCTCTATGCTCTCTCTCCAAGCATTTACCTTTGCATCCGATAAATCTCTCCCCTTGTGTCCTATTTATGGTGCTTCCTCGTGTACAACTAAGACATATAAGATAATCATTCAAAAGCATTCATTTTGGAGTATAAATTACTCCCAGTCTCTAGCGAAGATACTCAAGGGATTCTCATGGAAGCAGTTTTGTAAAGATGTATGCCACGTGTTCTTTTGTTCCCAGATATTCAAATATGATGTTTTTCTCTACAACCTGTTCCCATAGAAAGTGATACTTGATTGGAATTTTCTTCATATTAGAGTGCATCATCGGGTTCTTTGAGATACTGATGGCGCTTGTATTATCATAATAGATTGGAATGGGCTCATCATACTCAACCTGTATATCTGTAAAAGTTTGTTTCATCCATAGAACCTGTGTACAACATGTTGTTGCTACAATATACTCTGCCTCGGCTGTAGATAAGGATATTGATGATTATTTCCTGCTTAGCCACGATACTAAACACTCACCCAAGTAGAACATTTCTCCACTGGTGCTTCGTCGGTCATCAATGAAACCTTCCCAATCTACATCTGTGTAGGCAATAAGTGATAGATCCTTTCCTTTTGGATACCATAATCCAAACTCTTATGTTCCTTTGAGATATCTGAAAATCCTCTTCACTACTAATACATGTGATTCCTTTGGTGCTGCTTGAAATTGTGCCACATGTCCAACTGTCTGCATTACATCTAGTATGGATGTTGTCACATATAGTAAGCTACCAATCATTGAATTGTATTTCTTCTGGTATGTATCCTTTGAATCATCATATTTACTCACATTGCAACTGGTTTGCATAGGAGTGGTAACTAGTTTGAAATCTTCCATTCCAAACCTCTTTAGCATTCCTTGGATATACTTAGTTTCAGAAATAAAATTCCTTGGTTTCTTTGACATATCTGAAGACCTTTTGGCCCTCGACCAAGTTTTAAGGAAACCTTGGTCAAGTTTGTATCACTTTTGGACTTTGATAGGCTGGTCGAAGATGGAGCGCCTAGGAGGAGCTGAGATCGCGGATCTCACTTATTTTGCGGGCTATGTGGACCCAATAAGGGGCTCTTTAGGGTTTTTGTAATGGGTTATGGGATGTCAGCCCATGGGGTTGACCCATGATTAGGCCTTATTGTAAGGGATTGAAAAAGTATAAATAAGTAAGAATGTATGGTAGAAGTAGAATCCCTTTTTGAGAAGTGAGTAGTGGCTAAGTGCAAGTAGTTTTGAGTTGATTTGTACAACAGAAGGTGTATTTGTTAAGGATATTTGCTCGATAGAGAAGTTAGATCAGTGCCTTAACCTATTTTGGAAGGAGGATCTGGTGCTCAGTGCACAGATCTCCTGTCCTATGCGAAGCTCGAATATGTGGCTTGGTGCACATGAGTCACTGAATGTAAGAGATTGATGAATAATAAAGAAGATGAAGCAGTTGGTGGATGTAGCCCCACACTGGGGTGAACCACATATATCTTGTGTCTTTGGTTTGCTTTGTGTTGTGTTGCTTATGTTATGAATCTTCTCAGTGATTTGATGAGTATGTATGATAGATAGATCTGTTTTTTCTTAGTGCTTTACTTGTGTTAAATATAGATGAATGTTAGATATAACTCAGTGATATGTGCTAAGTGGTTGAAGTGCTTAATATTTATTTTTACTGCGCCGATCTATCTTTGGGTGTGTTCTACGATGTTAATAAAGATAATGAACTAATTCATATCACCTTATAAGTATTACTAGAATACTCTACAAAGTGTTGTTATAAAAAATTTGTGTCCCAGATTGGTTACAAACACCTATGTCTTGTAACCCCCCTACTTCTACCTCGGGTGAGACTTCTCCTTCTCCATAGGCGTTGCCAAAAGGGTCGGTAGTTAGGGTTTTTTTGGTGCGTTCTTGAGCATTGAAGCCTGGGTCTAACCTTGTACTAACAAATGGTTATGTTGTCGGGACTAGGATCTTCTTGAGGGAATGTCAAGGTGGTTTCCATCGAAGACAAAAATTTAGAACTGGATATAAAAACAAGAAAGGGACTTCGTTGTATCTTAGAACAAGAACCCTAGAATTAGTATGAAGACTGGTTGGGGAGGTAAATATTTACTAATGTGCACAAAATTTTCTTTACAGGAGTTCATAAGGATTTATACGAGTGGTTATCCAGACTAGAAGATACTCATTTTGAGATCAGATCTAGACCACCTGTGGTTTGGACATCAACGTTGATAAATAAATTCAAGAGAGTTGATAATGATGTGTCTAGAGTAGTATATATCTAGTTTGATAACACTATTGGAGGGTACATTACTAAGGTTTCTATTGACAGAGTGGAATCATATACTCAGACAGAGAGGTATTTCTTCAAGGGACCTAGAGGGAAGTTTCTACACATTTTGAAGTTAAAGATTAAGATGTTATTGCATGAGAAGAATATATTAAAGATACAATAGTCATTTGGATTTTAAAGCTAATGTTCAAGAATTCAGACAATGAAAGTGACACAGAGGCTGGACACACGCATAGTGGGAGATCATTCATAGAGGTTCCTCTTGCGAACCTGTTTAAGAAGAGTTATGGAGACGAGGGATTCTACAATGGAGAAGAAGAAGAGCTAACAGACGAAGAGTATTCAGAGTCTGCAAGGGAAGAGGAAGTAGAGACTGAAGAACTTCACTGAGGAGAACTAGAAACTTCAGGTACTTCACTTACTGTCGAAGTAAGTATTATCGCTTCTCCTATTTTTTTAGCATCATTAAGTAACCATAGTAACCAGAGTAATCAGAGCACTCAGAGTACTATTACAAGCAATTTAGTACATACTTTGTCAAGAAACCTAGGAAACTCCATGGTAGATGAAATGAGGCTACCCATTTTTAGAGGAGATGCATATGAGGATCATGACCAGCACTGGTTCTTATGAGAATCTATATGGAGCATTAAGCAAGTCACCGATGAAGTTGTTAAGAGGGCTCAATTTAGTGCACTAAGCTGGTATATGAATTTTTTTACAGGATCTGTACAACCTAAACCGTTGAGTGACATTAAGACTATGTTGAGTGCAGAGTTCAAGAAGCCTAATTCAAAGTCACAGTGCATTACAGAGTTGAAGGAAATCAAACAGAAGGTGACTGAAACTGTTTTGGAGTTTGATCAGAGGTTTAAAACCTGACAGACCATTTAAGTTTTCATATTCTAGATGAACAGGATAAGGAATGGTTCATCGCTACCATCCTGCCACACATTAGAGTTCCTATGATGCAACAGAAGGTCGTTTTGCGGGCTAAAGCATTGGAGATTTCCATGAAACTAGAAGCAACCCTTGTAGGATAATCCATTCTAGGTATGAGTCATATTTTGAATCAATTAACTAGTTTATCTTTACAAGTTGAATACATGAATACGAACAAAGGCTAAGAGAAAAAAGAAGATATCTTTTGTATCATAGGTAAAGTAGAGGGCCATGAAAAACATCATTTTCCTTTATTTAATTAATACTTGGCCTCTGGAGCGCCTAACCATTTGAAGCAAGATACTTTACCATGGTGTGAGGTATGTAGAAATAGAAATCACCCTGGTGAATGTTATTATATGCAGAAATATGTCCAGACACCCACCAATATTTATTGCACATTCTATAAATTTGTGGGGCATGATGAGAAGGATTGTAGGGATTATGACCTCATGCATGAAAGGTCAAGGGATACATATAGAATTCAAGGAGAATTATGTTCATAAGGAAATACTGCACAGTTCAATTCCCCAGGAAGAAGAAACTTCAACCCTCGCAGTGGATTCAGAGGAAAAGGACGAGGAGGAGGCATGGATTGAGGTTGAGGTCAGATCATTTTCTATAAATGCGCCCAACCAGGTAATTTGGAAAGGGATTTTCAGAACCCTTGTACTACTTGGAGCTAATGTAATTCATTTGACCATGTCATTGAATATTGTCCAGTATTGTTAGCAAAACTTTAGGAAAGACGAGTTGGAAACCAACAAGTCTAACTAATATCAGTTGAACCTTGCGGTGAGGATCCCAAAGTCACTTCCATCACTATAAGAGGCACTGTCACAAAAGAATATAGGGTGACTTGAGGAAATACCATAGATGGATCAGGGATCAAAAGAGATTTAGAGAAGACATCATTGTTTGATCCAAGGAAATTGTTGGCCCTTGACCAAGTTTTGAAGTTACTTGGTCATATTTGACGATTTTTGGGACTTTGAAAGCCTGTTGAAGATGGAGCGCTAGACAAAGCAAAGATCAAGGGATCTCGACCCACTTTTGGGTCCCTTTTTCGGTTTTGGGACAATGTAATGGGAAAGGGATGTCGGCCCGTGGGTTTACCCACATTTAGACCCAATTTTGTAATGTATAAATAAACATTTAGGCATCTAGTAAACGAGGATTGTATTGTATCTATGTGATATAGGCTAAGTACCAAGAAGGGATCTATGTGATCTAGCATTTTGTGCATTATGTATAGACTTGCAAAGGTTAGTGCAAGTCCCTATGTGAATATATAGAAAGTTGTGTGTTGAAAGGCAAGGAAGAAGGATCTAGCGGGCTGTGTAGATCTTCTGTCTTTTGTGAAGTAAGGGTTTCTATAGCTTTGTGCTTATAACCGATTAGCCAATGATAATAAATAATAAGAGTTGGTGGATGTAGCCCTAGGGTGGGGGTGAACCATGTAAATCTGTGTGTTATGCTTTGAGCCTTGACTTGTTGTGCTTATCTCTACTTTTGCTAAGTGCTTCGATATATTTAGATGGATATATTTATGCTTTGTGCTTATTAGATGTGTATGAATAGAGGATCTAATATGTATGAAGATGCTTAGTGCTAATCTACTGAATCTAATCTGTTTTACTGTTACTAAGTACTAATATACCTTAGATCTAAGTGAATGTTGTGATTCTTTGTGTTGTCTGTGAAGTATAATAATGATTGAATATTGATGAATGATCGATGCTAAGTGCTATATAAGCGATATAATCATAGATATGAGTCCCAGCTAAGGTTGTAGACATCTGAGTCTTGCAACCACCCCTACCTCTACCTTGGGTGAGACTTCATCTTCTTCACAGGTGTTGCCCAAAGGGCCGGTAGTTAGGTTTTTTTTGGTGCCCTCTTGTAGCGTCGAACCCTGGGTCTGCCCCTATGGCAACAAATGGTTCTGTTGTCGGGACCTGAAACTGTGATTTCTAGGAACTGAGGAAGAATAAGCTTTGTGAAAAGATTCACCCTAAAACTGTGGAAGCTCTATGTGTGGATATGTGCCCTACTCCGCAGTAATCCACTTGATCTGAAAATCTCTATGCTAAAGAAGGAAGGACAGATCTGAAGAAAATAAGCAATATTTGAACGCTTTGTGCTCTAAGAAAAGTAAAAGTGGAAGTTTCTGAAGAAAAGAGGTCAGATTTGCAGAAAAGAGGTAAGATCTGTAATCTCTATGCTCTGATAAAGGTCAGAATAGTTAAAAGTTCTTAGATCTAGAAGCTTTGTGCTCTGTAGAAGTAAAATAAGTGGAAATGTTTTTTCTAGAGTACGGATCTAGGTATGTTTGATAGATTATGTCCTAGCTTGAAAATTAGGGCTCTGATAGATGAAAGAAAGCTTGATATGAATAGATCTGATAAGTACAGTGATAGATATGTTATACCTATGCATAGAAAGAATGTTTGGACTAACAAATGGATGCAGGATCCTAGAAAGAATTTTTTGCAGACTAGCTACCATGCTCCTAGTGCGTAGTACGGAAGAGACTGGGGATCATTTAAAAGGAAGAGAGGATTAACCCTATGTTACAGTTGCAGAAGATCGAGACATATTGCTAAGGAATGCCCTAGTGGAATATCTAGTTTCCTATGCTGCAAAGCTTGGGACCATGAAGTATTGGATTTCCCTAGAATGATTGCTAAGATTGAAAGAATGAATCTGAATGAAGAAAACCCTAAGGTAAATCCAGAAATAGTAGAACCCCAGCAAGAATCAGAGAAGTTATAGTTGCATATGAAAGACACCTTGAATGATCACCGACATGTTAGGCTACCAGAGATCTTTAAATAAAAAGAATGCATTGAAGCAAGAATAGGAGACTTCGACATTGACTCTGACCTTGATGAAGAAACACCAGTGAACATTATGCTAGAGAGAACTTGGGAAGCTATAGGAAGTCCTTCTATGATCCCTTCATTAAGAGGAATAGGTTATTCAGAGGGAAACTGGTAAACCTATGTGGGAGGCTCACTCAAATACCTATGAATGTCAATGGAACATCGACAGAAGAAGATTTTGAGATTATCAAGTTTATTGATGACAACACCCCATTTACTATGTTACTTGGAAAACCTTGGATTGAAAGAGATCAAGCCAGAAAGAAGGAAGAAGAAGAAGTCTTAGAACAACAGAGACAAGAGTTAAAAGATTTCATGACCAGAAGGACCGTGCAGTTGATTGAAGAATAGGAGGACAGATCGAAGCTATTTGACACTAGAATCCCAGATGTCAAAGATGCAAGAACATTAGAGGACTCATAGAAAATTGAAGTATATGTCTCATATATAGAAGAAGTATTGCCCCTGAGTCTTAGGAGAGAATATCAGCAGCGCGAAGTGACTATGTCTAAGGAAAATAAGAATCAGAATGGGAAAAGAGCCACTGAGACAAAGATCATGGGGAAGAAGGCTAGAAAGATGAATAAGAAGAAGGCTAAGATTTAAAGGTTACAGCAGGTTCCCGAGGGTACCTCACAGAAGGAAAACTTGTAGAATTTGAACTTCGCCAAGATATCAGAACAACAATATAGACCACTTCTTCATGGTGAAGAAATATAGTCGTTAGAGGTCGATATATCCATTCGAATGCCTCTCTGAATGGATTGAAAAGAATTGATGGTTCATCACTAGATCGTCGGACCATGCCATAATGGACAGAACATGAATTAATGAGGCTCATACCCATTGCAAAGAAAATTGTTGCCAAGATCGCTTATCTATCTCATCGTGCCATGCCTGAAGAACACTTTTGCCAACTGAGAATTTGAAGCCTATAGACTAGCAAGTGTATATAGTGATCATTGCACCCTCGTTGTTCATTATTGAGCAGTGTCTGAGATCATTGTGACCCTGATAATTTATCCTGAGCGCTTATGTTCGAAGAAGGATGTTTGCAGGTGTGCAAGCATCATCAACAGGATGATTCCAAGCTTCTCCATCGACTTCTCGTAGATCAAGAACTTCTAGAACCACGAAAGAGGCAAGAATGAAGCACATAGACAAAATTGCGAATGATAAGCTGATTCTAATCATTCTACCTGCCTACCTACCCCCTCTAAGCGGCGTCGTCAATTGAGACAGTGTGCCCAGATATTTTGACTATGATTTGGTCACAACGTATCTCTCGAAAGGGATATGCATAGCTCAATCCGACCAGGATAAGCTCACATCATTGAAGTTCAGTGACTTCAACCTTGGCAACAGGAAGGCTTACAACATGCTCGCCCCGCACAAGTATCTGACCAAGACTAAAGGAAAGAATTCAAATATTATCTCGCAGCCATGGACCCAGAACCTTGCGCAGTCTACACTGCTCAATGTGATGAAGATCCCGTGCTTTGGACGACACCAGGAAGTAAACGCATGTGTGAAATTGTTGTTATATTGATACCACGAAGGTTACTTATGGTTGAACCATCACATCACTGTGGATCCGATCTTCATCAATCATATCACAGGGATGAGCATGTAGGGCCCTGACCCACAAGATTTTTACCTTGAAAAGACCTCAGATCGAGCATTAGCACAGAGAATCAAAGAGACTTATGGTTATGTTGAGAAGGGCATGCGAGGTTACAAGGTAACCTCTATCCAAAATGACGCAGTGCACCTCACATGTCATTTGATCACAAGAAAGATAGTTCTCAAGAACTGGCCCACCCAAGTGACTGGATTCATAGTTGACCTCACAGGAAAGCGCATGGAGGGACTACAAATGAATTGTGCACAGTACCTTGTAAACTAGCTAGAGATTAATTGCAAAGAAGCACAAGACCAAGGGCATGAGTTCCACTTTAGTTGGCTTCTCATCCTAATCGCATTCATTGCAAGGGAAATGTTGGAAGGTGTGACCTTCACCGAAATTGAGCCCTTCAAACCTTTGGCCTTGAGGTTCAATACCTTTTGGTATTATAATGATATGAACAAGCAGTGGAAATCCAATGCGATCTTCCATACTTACTACAACCAGTTGAAACAAGCCATCCAGTCCGAGCCTCAGATGACCCCGAATATCATCCACATGTTTCGGCCCTTAATGAAGTTCAACGTGGACCGCCACTTCATTTATATAACAACGCACATTGATGAGCACAAGAAACAGTTGCAGTCATATTACAAGCTAACAGAGGAAGACTTAGAGTAAATCACTAAGGAATGGTCAGTGAACGTCCTTATTCCATCCAACCCTACAAAGTTGTCCGACGTAGATATCCCAGAAGCTGCGCACGATACACCTAGACCAAGTAAGATGAAGAATCCTGAAGAGATTCACGATGTAGACAATACATCTGTGAGGACTGCATCCATTTCACTAGACGAAGGGGGTGATGGTGAAGAGATAGAAGGTGCAGAAATTGAACAACATAAAGGAGAAGTATCACCACCTAGGAATGAAAAAGACCCATCGAAGAAATGGAAGGTTACTCCTCCAAAATATTCCTCCCGTAAGAAACCTAGAACCCCTGTAACCAAGATGCAGACTACCCTCACATTGGATGATTTTAATTTCATCATTGCAGTTGTGAACGATGCTTCACAGGAGGTATTAGAGAAGAAGGAGGTGAAGCAGGAGAAGATGTATAATGATATCGAGTTTGAACTCCAAGGAGTGTAGCAGGCACTCCAATCTAGCTGTGTAATCTCTATTGTGCCTCTCATAGCAGGAACAGTAGAACCAGGAGATGAGCCAACCCAATTGCACCATATCACCGATAAAGTTGAAGCTTTCCTTTGACGATCTCAGGAAGAGACAATGCAAGCCATCCAATATTTGAAACAAGTACAGGGAGTACTTGTCGAGCAGCATAGTGATGACGAATGAGAAAAACTTGCTCGTCAAGAACAGTGAGACAAAGAGAAAGTAGAGCTATAGCAGAGCAAGGAGCAGTTGATCACGGAGTAGCTAGAAGTAAAGGAATTGGTCAACATATCACTTTTCTTTGTGACCTTCATAGAGGTGAGAGATGAAGAATGAATTCCACAGCAGGTGGTAGAACTTGAATAAGTGATCCAACAGCTTCAGCAACACATCACAGATCTGGAACTTCATACTGTGCCTAAGACCCCTCAAGAAATCAGAGACCTAAGAGAGGTAATTGCTCGCAGTGTAGTTGGAAAAATAAAATACATTGCCTTGGAGTGCAAGCAGCTGAGCTCTAAGAGTTCTCAGACTTACGAAAACCTCATGGAGAATCCAGAGTTACAAGCATTGGAGTCACAGCTCCAAGAAGCAAAGCAACATGCAGATAAGTTACAGGCTCAGCTAAAGGCCTTGTCACCAGTCGAAAGGATGAAGAGTTTTTCAGATCAATGCATGACCCAAAAATAGATCCACATGATCTAGACCAAAGTGATGGAAGTCTCTCAATGACTTCAACCAGTGCAAGAGAAGGCATGCCAACTGTTCATTGAAGTTGAAAGCCAAGGAGTATAAATTGAACAAGTTGTGAGTGCAGCAGAACAACGCCTAGAAGGACCAGTCAATGACACACTCATCCAGGAGTTAACTAATCAAGAGGTAGTAGAATTGTAGCAAGTCGAATCAGCTTGATCCAAGCTCGAGGCATTCGAAGAATAATTTCTCAGACCAAAGTGACTCGAGATGAGTCACAAGTGAGTGTTGGGGGCATGTTGGCCCTTGACCAAGTTTTGAAGTTACTTGGTCATATTTGACCATTTTTGGGACTTCAACAACTTGTCAAAGATGGAGTGCCAAACAAAGCAGAGATCAAGGGATCTTGGCCCACTTTCAGATCCCTTTTTGGGTTTTGGGACAATGTAATGGGAAAGGGATGTCGGCCCATGGGTTTACCCACATTTAGATCCACTTTTTTAATTTATAAATAAACATTTAGGCATCTAGTAAAGGAGGATTGTATTGTATCCATGTGATATAGGCTAAATGCCAAGAAGGGATCTATGTGATCGAGATTTTTGTGCATTCTTTATAGACTTGCAGAGCTTATTGCAAGTCCCTGTGTGAAGATATAGAAGGTTGTGTATTGAAAGGCAAAGAAGAAGGATCTAGCGGGATACACAAATCTTTTGTCCTTTGTGAAGTAAGGGTTTCTACAGATTTGTGCTTGTAACCGATTGACCAACAATAATAAAGAATAAGATTTGGTGGATGTATCCCTAGGGTGGGGGTGAACCACGTAAATCTGTGTGTTATGCTTTGAGCCTTGACTTGTTGTGCTTATCTCTACTTTTGCTAAATGTTTCGATATATTTAGATGGACATATTTATGCTTTATGCTTATTAGATGTGTATGAATAGGGGATATGATATGTATGAAGATGCTTAGTGTTGATCTATTGAATCTAATATGTTTTATTGTTATTAAGTACTAAGATACCTTAGATCTAAGTGAATGTTGTGATGCTTTGTGTTGTCTGTGAAGTACAATAAGGACTAAATATTGATGAATGATCGATGTTGAGTGCTCTATAAACGATATAATCATAGATCTGTGTCCCAGCTAACGTTACAGACACCTGAGTCTTGCAACCACCACTGCCTCTACCTCAGGTGAGACTTCATCTGCTTCGTAGGTGATGCCAAAAGGGCCGGTAGTTAGGGTTTTTTTGGTGCGCTCTTGTAGTGTTGAACCCTGGGTATGCCCCTGTGCCAATAGAAATAAAAGCATGTTTTTGAAGAAGTAAGAAGAGAATTTGTAGGTGAATAGGATTCTTCATATAGGGCACAACTGGAAGTAAAGGAATTTGAAATTCCTCCAACATTTGATCAGTCTGCCCTAGCTAGACAAGGAAAAGAGGTAAGCAAGCTTATGGACTTCTTGTATACTTGTATTAATTTGATTAAAGATGAAAGAGTTGTGTAGGAACTACAACACCTGATAAGACAGTATGAAATTGGGACAATATATCCTTTTCTAAGTAGAGTTGTGAATCAAGTATCTAGAAAAAGGAGGACAAGCAAGGAACTACACCTTAGTGCTCATATTGTAGACTACGACATAGACTATGTGGTCCTCGACATGGGATCAGAAGTAAATGTTATGTCGAAGAAGACTTGGGTATTGATGGGAAAACCTAAGTTGATTTTCTCTCCCCTTAGGTTCAGGATGGATAATCAGTAGGTGGTTAGCCCCTTTGGAAGACTATATCGTGTCCCTGTGGACATCGACAGAGTAAGGACATTTTCAGACTTTGAAGTGATTAGGATTTTTGATGACAGTCACCCCTACCCTGCATTGTTAGGAATTGATTGGGATTTTAAAAATTCAACTGTTGTTGACCTAAAAAAGAGAAGAATGAAATTTGAAGGTGATGGCCTTAGGGTCATTGCACCTCTTTATCCTAATGAAGGTCGCAGATACACAGAATTGATAAGAGAAGAAGACCGCGCCTATGAGCCAGAGAACATTTATAAACTGGCAGCAGGACAACAAGACTATATTAATCCTACAACAGATAGAAATCTGAGTTAGCAAAGTGAAAGTGCATGCTCATCAGATTCAAAAGAAGCATTGGAAAATTGGGAGAATAAAATGTATGAAGTCTCTATGCGGAGGTGTGCCAGATTGGCCAAGGCAGTTTGTTGGATTGGAAAAGAAGTAAGTAATATACCTAAATTTTATGGCTTGAATAATTTAGAGACATTTCTATTTGAATTTGAAGGAATTGTACAAGTACAACAGAGTTTGTTGGCACTAGATGAAGCCTTGAAAGCAACACCAACTAGATGGTGGGAAACACACAAGAATAACATCACGGAGTGGGCACAATATCGCACCTTGATGATAGTGCGCTTTTCAAACCAAGATAAGGCTTACAAAGTTCAATACACATGTCAGAGTTGTCCTAAGAACCATTTGCGAAGTTGTGAGGAGTGGGTACATAAGTCCATTAACACCTTATATACTACGCCTATCAACTGGTACCTTCAAGAAGAACTATGCTTAACCACTACAGATTGGTATGGTATGACCCAAAACTTTATAGCTACGTTCCTATTTGAAATTCAGTACCCCACAGTAGATCGTGCTTTACAAATTGTAAGATAGAAGGTCTTTGAGGAGGCACCTAATCCCCCTCTTGACCAAGAAGAATATGAATGGACAACACCTATTCAATGGTTATAGGGTTGTTATAATATTAATGTTGATGAGGATGATGACCCTAGGGATGTAAACATTGCAGAAACTGAAGGAAAAAGAGACATAGAAGGGTCAGTGATTGAATTAGATTTTTTTGGACAACCTATTAAAATTAAGAAGGTTAATATTGGAATAGAGAAAGCACCCAAGTTGGCAAACATTGGAGATTATTGGGATGATGCTACTATTAGTAAGATTACAAAACTATTGCATGAGTATGAGGAATTGTTTCCAACCAAGTTCACAGACATGAAGGGTATCAAAGGAACCATGGGAGAAATGAGGATTCCTTTGAAACCAGATGCAAGGCCTATCAAGCAAAGACCTTACAGACTGAATCCCAAGTACAAGAAGAAAGTTAAGATTGAATTAGATAGAATGTTGGAAAGAAGAATCATAGAACATGTTGAAGAAACTGAATGGATCAACCCTATGGTAGTCCAAGATAATAATTCAGGAGAAATCATAATCTATGTAGATCTAAGGAAGTTGAATGGTGCATGTTTACATGATCCATTTCCTACACCTTTTATTGATGAGGTCCTAGATAATGTAGGAGGACAAGACTTCTATTCATTCATAGATGGATTTTTCAAGTTACCACCAGATCATAATTTCTAAGGAGGACATACATAAGACCACATTTGCAACATAATGGGGCTCTTTTCAGTACACTATGATGCCTTTTGGTTTGAAGAATGCAACAACCATCTTTTCCAAGGTGGTGGTCGAAGCATTTGAGTTTTTACACAAGTTTTTGGAGGCATAATTTGATGATTGGGCCGTTTTTAGCCTACTGAAAGATCATATTGAATGTTTGAGATTAATGTTAGATAAGTGCAGACAATGTCAGATTGCCCTGAACCTGAAGAAGTGTATTTTATTTTCACCTTTTTGGGTGTTGTTAGGACACATTGTATGTAAGGAGGGGTTGTTGTTAGATCCTTCCAAGATCGATATCATTGTTGATATACCTCCTCCTACTTCTGTTAGACAGCTGTGCACTGCATTGGGACACAATGGATACTACAAAAAGTTTATTAAGGGCTATGCATAGATAACAACACCTATGGATAAGCTATTAAAAAGAATAGTAAGTTTCAATGGACAGAGGAGTGCCAGCAGAGCTTCGACACACTAAAGAAGAAAATGATCATTGTGCCTATTTTGGTTTTCCTAGATTGGAGTAAGGAATTCAATGTTCATGTCGATGCTTCATCCATTTCATTAGGAGTAGTTTTAGCACAACCATGAACAAGAGATATTGACCACCCTATAGCTTTTGCTAGCAGGAATATTTCTACATCTGAAATAAATTATACTGCCACTAAAAGAGAAGGCTTAGATATGGTATATGCGTTGTAGAAGTTTAGACACTAATTGTTAGGAGGACATTTTAAGATGTTTACTGACCATTCTGCATTGAAGTACTTAGTAAACAAGTCAGTTTTGGGGGGGAGAATATGCATATGGATATTATTATTCCAGGAGTACGACTTTGAAATTATGGTCAAGCCAGGGAGAATGAATCAGGGACCTGACCACTTATCCAGATTAGAACATGGAGAGGAACCTACCAGTTTGTATGATACACTACCAGATGCACATTTGTTTTCCATTAGGAAATTTGATGATCACTTCACCAAGATAGTCCAGTTCCTATACATAGGAATGGCACCACATGAGTATAAAATCATTTAGAAGAAACAATTGGTCATCTGTGCTGTAAATTTTCAACTTATAGCTGGACAGTTATATAACATGGGACCAGATGAGATCTTGAGGAGATGCATTATGGAGGAATAAATACCATTGATTCTTGTAGAATCACATGAAGGAATCGTAGGAGGACATTATGCAGGGAAATCAAGATCGCCGAAGGTTCTCAGAGTTGGCCTCTCGTGGCCCACTTTACATAAGGATGCTAAGGAATATTATAGATCCTGCGATGTATGCCAAAGGATAGGGAATCCTTATAGAAGGGATGAAATGCCTTTACCACCTCAGTTAACTTTACAAGCATTTTAGAAATGGGATATTGAATTTGTGGGACCTATCAACCCACTAGGGAAGTGCACAGGAGATTGATACATCATCACTGCTACAAAGTATCTGACCAGATGGGTAGAAGCAAGAGAAGTTAAATACTGTAGTGCAACTACAACTGTGCGATTCATCTTTGATGATATCATAACCATATTTGGATGCCCTAAGATCCTTATTAGTGATCAAGATACACATTTCATTAACAAAACTATTGAAGCCTTGACTTGGGAGTTCGAAGTTCACCATCACAAGAGCACACCATGTCACCCACAGGCGAATGGTACAATCAAATCTTTCAATAAGATTTTGGAGACAACGTTGACTAATATTTGTAGTGTTAACAGAGATGATTGGGATTTAAGAATTCCAACAGTGTTATGGGCTTATCGAACTACTTACAAAATGTTAAAAATGCAGACTCCCTTTAAGTTAGTTTATGGCCAGGAAGCAGTAGTACCTATGGAATATTTGGTTCCTAGCTTAAGAATTACAGGATTTTATTAAGAACCAAACA
>JZKD02S1674784.1:415468-443138 GCA_000966675.3 Picea glauca
AGCATTCGAATAAAGACTAGACGCTTGCCTGCACATACTGTGTATCAGCTCGAAGTATACCAACCCTGGTTTGACAATTTAGTGATTCAGGACACTTAAAAGCTACAATTTAGTAACCTGACAAGCTCGCTTTAAAAGAAAACTTTTAGTTTGGGTTTATTTGTTTTAAGAAAGTTCATTATTTCTTTTAGTGAATTTTTTGAAACAAAAATATTTAATTTCTTTATTTATATTAGATTGGGGGCATCCTTACATTTGAAGTAGCGAAATTGCATGATTCTTGGCATTTTTTGGTCTTAAATTCCGAAAATGTTTCCCCCTCATGGCCGGGGGGGGGGGTCATAAATCGTGCATTGATGTATAGTACATTTTTCTCATTTCTTGAGAATCTTGATATTGATGAGTTTAATATATTTTGGGACATTGTGTATATGGGAATGATAAATGTTTTCTCCTTCTCATAGCATAGCTTTCAATGAAATGAAAAGATTGCATCTTCATCTCTTTGCATAACTTTTGAATCAGTCAAAACACCATATTGTTCACGCCATTTTCCTATTGAGTAACAACAACCATAAAATAAAGCGCTTATAAAAATTGATTAGACATTTTTATATTTTCTGGTAGAAAACCTACATTAGATTAGTTGTAGGGCTTTGGAATAGGTGTGAAATATAACTTTCCAAAGCTGCAAACAAACATAGAATCTTGCGTTAGGGAGCAGTGAAATCCACTTATTACATTTTGTCCTGGGAAGCCCTTCTAACACAAGGGTCAATCATAAGGTCGCATTGAGACTGGCAGAGTTACTCACCCTGGTTTGTTGGTCTTGGTGTAGAGGTTGCACATATTATGGGGGTCGCTTGAGAGGTATACCCACAATGATGAGTGGAAGCCTTTCAATTTGATTTCAGGCTAGATACCCTACCCTTGCACGTGGATCGGACTGTCGACTATTTCCCCAAGCATCGTTGTAGTGATTGGTAACCTTAGTGGCCTACATCTTTAGGGTCTTTACATAAGGTGACTACGGAAGGGCAAGTCTTCATGGTACCTAGAATCGATGTTGGCCAAACTCACTCGGGCTCCTTGGAGGGTATACCCAAGATTATGTGTGGGAGCTTGCACCAGGGTGTAAGTCCGTTAAGTAGGTCATCAACATAATTTTTCCACCCACTCTATCTCATCCCCTTCTTACTTTGTTCCCATGATGTTGGATTTCATCACCAACTAGTGCGTTCATTGTGAGAAGGTTTGGTTTGCTTGCTTGCTTACTAGATTTTTAGCGTGTGTTGTTTTTTTTCCCTAGAGAATTCTAGATTATATATTTATTTGATGGTGTCAGTTTCCGAAATGACCATTGAAGGAACCACTGCTCTAGGGGAACCTTTTGTTTTTCCTTCTTATGGAAACATTGGTCCTCCTCACATCGCTACTTTGAGCCTTCCAGGTCTCACTATTGGATTACCAATATGGTTGTTTTCCACTCAGGTAATCCCGAATGCAATTATTGCTTCAGTCACAAGCACTTCCCCCCAAGAGCATCAACCTCATGTTGATCCTTCACCTTCTTCACTAGTAAGGTCTTCTTCGCCTTCTTCGCTTGCAAGGTCTCCTTTCATTTCATCTTCTTCATCGAGTGAAAGTTCTGAAGCTAGTAAACCAGTGAATAAGAAGAAGAAGAAAAGAAATATTAAGAAGAAGAAAGATAAGCGAGGGTCAAAACCTCCAACCACTATCAAACATGTTGGAAAACAACCAATTACTATTAATCATGCTGGGAGTGTTGATGATGGAAAGATAACCCAAACAACTCGTAAACCCAAGTACCCTTGCAGGATTTGTAAGGGCAGCGATCTTCATAAGGATTTCTCTGGTCTATCCAAGTTTATAGAAGTATGGTCTACACACCCTGACCAACCCATGTCATCAGCCTCTGAACAACATGATGATGACATCCCGTCAACTAGTCAGGATACCATTGGGAAGAAGAAAAGTAGAGTCAAATTTATGTGTATGTTATGCAAAGGGAGTCATCTAACTCACCTTTTCCCTCATATGGACAAAGCCTCAAAATTCCTGGAAGACATGATTATTTCACAGCCTCAACTTCTAGTTGCTTATCACAAGATTTCTCTCAACCCACATGTAGTTTATGGAATGATCAATCCAGTTCCCCCGTCGGTCAATCTGATTGATCATGTCGTCAATCTGGTCATGTCTTTAATTGCACCAGTTGACAAAGTGGTTGATCTGATACCATCCTTGGTCAATCCCTCTCTCCCCTTAGAGAGTGAAACTAAAGCAGTCGATCCGATCCCCTCCTTGGTTGATCCCACTCTCCCACTAGAGAGTATTACCCAAGTGGTTGATCCGTTTCCACCTGTCAACCCCATTCTCCCCTTGGAGAATGTAACCTAAGTGGTCAATCCGGTTCTGTCATCGATCAATCCCACTCCTCCTTTGACGAGTGCTAAAGTGATTGATCCAGTCCCTTCCTTGGTCAGTCCCACCCTTCATCCGAAGAGTGCCAAAGTGGTTGATCTGATCCCATCATCGGTCAATCCCACTCTTCCTCTGAAGAGTGTCTGCTTGGTTGATTCGATCCCATCATCGGTCGATCCTACTCTCTCTCTCAAGAGTAAACCCTATAATGCCCATATTTTTCTCGTTGATATTGAATCAACCATGTCGGTGGGTATTCTTCTTTCTCCCGTGGAACCCCCTCCAAGTAATGAGACCATCTGTTTTGATTGGGTTGTGCTAACTGGACCTCGTCTTCCCTCTCATATTCCTTTCTAGATTACAATGTAGTTTTGTGGTCGAGACATTCCTCAGACGCTGATAGATGAAGGTTCATCAATTAGTATTTTTTCCTCTATTACTTGGCAAGCTTTGGGTTATCCTCCACTTGCACCGGTTACACAGAATTTGTTATCTTTTAACATAACAACTATCCAACCTTTAGGGATCCTTCCTTAGTTTCCTGTAACTTTGGGGGGGAAAACTATCTTTATTGATGTCATGGTCATCCAAGACCCCTTGGATTTTTCTTTACTCCTTGGGTGAGATTATGTCTATGCCATGAAAGTTATTCTGTCTACTCTTTTTCATGTGATATCTTTCCCTCACTATGGATGAGTTGTGACTTTTGATCAACTTTCATTTATTGACCCCGACTGGATTTCCTCCCTAAATGGTTCTTATATGCAGACGGTATCACCCCCGCCACAGGTCAATTATGTGGCATTGTCTCCCATGGCTTCAACTTCTGATGACTTAGATCCAGTAGTTGACATGGTGATCTCTTCGATAGGGTTGTTAGAGCCTGATCTCTTTACTCCTGTCATGACCCTTGACATGGTGTCCTTCCAGAGTGTTTTTCTACCTTCCAGTGAAGACCTCTTAGAAGCCATGACTGAGTTTTGTCCCTTGACATGGTGTCATTCTGGAGCATTGTCCTCTTGGAATCCATGATCAAGAAGAGAGACTTTGAGGATAGTTTTTGCGTCTCTGAGGAAACCTCATTAAAAAATGAAACAAAGGTCTATGAGCATGATTTTATGATTTCAAGCTCGTTAAAAAATGAAACCAGACTTGAGCATAGTTCTTGTTTTTGTGTCAAGCTCGTTAAAAAATGAAATAGTTTTCCCCCTCTCTGTTTGAGTCAATTCCTTCGTCTAGTATTTGAAGTTTCATTTCCTCTACCTTTGTCGTTGGATGAAAGGAAGCTTGGGGGGAAATACTTTCAGCCTCTGGACTTCATGCTGAAGTAGAGCTGCTAGTTTCTTAAGCTAGGGGCTAGGTACCAAGCATCCATGTGTTATGCATTGGGAAGTCCAAGCATAGTTTTCTATGGTTCAAGCTTGTGTAAAAATGAAACCACTTACCTCAAGCATAGTTTCCTCTGGCTCAATCTTGTGTAAAAATGAAACCAGGTCCAAGCATAGTTTTGTTTTGTTTTAAAGCTTGCGTAAAAATGAAAACAATCCTGAGATTAGTCTTTGTTCTTTCTCATGCTTGTAAATACATGAGACTAAGTTACAGAGCTTAGTATTTTTTCTTTCTCGTGCTCGTAAATATGTGAGAATGCAACTGAGTATACTTTTATCACTTTTTCAGACTTGTAAAGGTTATACGAAAAAGGAACCCCCTGGAGTTCCCTTTAAGTTCTTTTTAGACTCTCTAAACATGAAAAGATTGCCGAGAGATATTGTTCTTTTAACACTCGTAAAAGTATTTGAAGAAAACATTCAATGAGCAATAGTTTATCACTTTTTTGGTCTCGTCGAACTAATTTACAAAAAGGGAACTGGGAGAGTTTTCTTTAAGTGTTTTTCAGACTCTCAAAACATGAACAACCCCTGAGTTTTCTATCTTTGGACTCATTAAACAAACATCGAAAGGCCCTTATGGTACTGAACCACTCCTTCTTAGGGTTTGTTAAATATACTCTGAGGGACTCGTCCGAAGGATGAGATTACATTTTCACGCATATGTTATCCTCCTCAAGCTTGTGTAAAAATAAAGAGGTACACACCATAAATGGTGGGGGAAAAAATTTCGAAAGAAATATGTCTAAACCTGTATTCCATGGAAGAGTCTCTTTTGAACATGACACCCTTCCACTCACCTTGTGTCTAGGTTGGAAAATCCACTTGTCTCTTGATCATACTCCTTTATAAGATTACAAATTAGTTTGTGATCCCTGTTGTTGAGTCAGTGTTCCCAAGACAGTTGTTGTGTCATCAATATGTTCAAAAATATGTCCAACCCAAAAATCCTTCTATTGCGTCAGCCATTTCTGCAGTCCTTAAATCCTTCTATTGCATTGGCCATCCCTGAGTCATTCCTGAATCACTTGTTACTCTAATCTACATCAAATCTTGTTACCTGTTTCATGTCATTGATGTGGGATACATTAAGGCCCTCCTGTGACTGGTCTTTTCCTGTCGATTTCAACTCATTATCCAGGAATCAGACTTAGAAACCAATTGGTACCTTGGAAATTGCATGCCTCAATGGCAGGTTTCCTCACTTTCGATAGTGGGTTTTCATTATTGACCCCTGATCGGGAGATTCCGTCGAGTGTTCGACTTCAACTCATTTATTCACATTCGTTGGATTGTACTAGTGTACCTTGGGATTCATTGGCATTAATGGTGATTTCCCTCGCACTTGTTAACAGTATACACTAATGACTAGTAATCAAGTGGCTTCTACCATGTTCAACTTCGACACATGTATTCACATGGTTAGATTCATACTATAGAGTGGTGGAGATGAAGACCCTGGATATTTTCTGACAGATCCAGGTTGTGTTGGAGTATATTCAGTATACTGTTACATAGATCCACATTGTATGCCTAGTGGTTATGTTCAAATTAGAGTCCTTAACACATAGATCCACAGTGTATTTTTGGTGGCTATGTTCATATTTGAGTCATATTGGCATGGATCCACAGTGTATGTTTGGTGGCCATGACATGTCTTACCTGACATGAATCTTTGCATGTCAGCATTTATGCTTTGATTCATTTGTATTATGAGTATGGGAATGCCTACCTCAGTGATGATATATTATTGTACTGTATTTCCTTGTTTGTTTGCAGGTTTCCGACTGACTGTTCCTTGTTCCCTACACACACTCGACAAAGTATTTCAGCGATCACTCTGTTCTAACTTCATACTTTCAGGGGCTCTCTGTTACACATTATTTTCATCATCCCTATGACCGTTAATAATGTAAACCTATTTGTTTCCTTCAGAGTGGTCAATGGCCTGAGTTCCTGAAGAAAGAAGAGAGAAGGACTTTTCCTAAGAAAAGAAGTCGCATTCTCCTTTGTAAAAACCCTATTAAAGAGGATGTTCCCAGGTTTCTATATAGGAAACATGCGAGAATGCCTGATTCTTGCAGGCTTCACCATAGATGGGTTGCGAGAGGTTCGTAGGTTGCTCTATAGGCAGGGTGCGAGAATGCTTACACGTGGGAAAAATGAGTGTTTTCTCGAATCTTCTAGAAGGAGAAACTTCCATGGTGAGGTGGCATCCGCATGGTTTGGATCTTACTCGCTTTCATGATTTAGTGGGATCATCCTAACCTCCTCACCTTATCCTCTTTAGCTTATAAAAGGAGAGGAGCTCTCATGGAGAAGGGCTAAGTTGGATTTGGCTTGGAATTATTAGCTTGGGTGGAGTGTCTTTGAGTTTTGCCTTTGTCAAGATAGATTGTGAATATTATCGGATCTATGCTCTCAGAATTCTTGGAATGGAAGTGTGTGGGGAATGAAGGACAGTTGGAAGGGATCTTACGACATCAAGGCCACGGTTGTAATCTCTCTTTCACATTTAATGTGATACAATAATATGATTCTTTCCTATAAAGCTTGTTTTGTTTTATTGTATGATTCCTTGATCACATACATAGGTTTATATTGAGTTTATGCTTTTACTATCACTTTGGTTGGTTGCGTTCTTTTGCAGGTTCATTATTGTATGAGCGTTGGAACGAAGCTAGGATGGCGATGGCGAGAGGAACTGACATTTAAACGGTATGTCACCTATCCCTCTTTAGTTAGTAAATTCAATATCTAAAACTTAAGGAAAGCATTGTGTTCTAGTGTGTTTTGTTCTAGATCTAGGTGGATCTAGGGAGATCAGTTAGTTTCCACACCTACCGATTTATTTAATAACAATTTGTGAGAGGAACTTGTTAGTGGTCTTGGTATATGATTGGCTTACGAGTGGTACATGCTTGAGGCTACATAATAGTGATATTGTGGCACATGGTTTGATGTAAGGGTTTATGGTACTCAGTTTATGGATAATATGATGTATTGCAAGAGGCCTTTTGTTGGTTATCTTGGAGTATGTATTTTGTGCATGGTTGATGCACTTGTCGTGGTACATTTTGGTACTTGGTTTTGATTGGTACATGCTTGGTAGAGGCATGTGTGAACAATGGTTGTGAGTTTTTATGAGTAGTTTTGTTTGACACACATCTTGGTTATATTGTGCATATGGTTGAGAGTTGTTTTGGTGATTGGTATTGATGATTAGATTAGATTTTGTTGATGATATTATTGTTATAGATTTTTGGTAAAGGTTGTTTGGTATAGGTAGTTACAGGTTGCTGGTACAGGTTGATATAACAGGTTTTACAGTGACAGATTGACAGAAACAGAGACAGTGACAATGAAGCTAAGAAGAGTTTTGTAGTAGTCCATGAGTTGCATAGAAGAGAGGTGTAGATATTCGTGAGTTGCAGTAAAGAGAGATGTGGACATTTGCGTGTTACAACAAAGACATGTCACAAATATGTAGAAAATAAATGGATAATAGTAGTATAGATTGTGACAGGATTTCAGTGACAGTTGTGAAAGTGACATAGTTGATTCAATGACAGTGATAGGTTTTCTACATTTTCCACTTATATATCATGGAAGTTGGACAAGTCAAGGATAAGTGGTTGTATCCACCTTCCGGTTGGAGCTTGAGAACCATGGATTTGGAGCCTCCTTTTGGTTCGAGCTAGAGAATTGGGGAGTTGGAGGGAAGGTTGGAGCATGAGAAACTAGGGGGGTGGAGCCTTCTTTTGATTGGAGCCAAAGAATTGGAAGTTGGTGCTTCCTTGAATGTAATTATTTTATGTATAAGAAAATAATTTTGTGGTTTTCATGTAAAATATTGGTGTATTGTGTGGATGTGTCTATTATCGTTCATTATGCACTGATAGATGCCAATGTTTATGATGCAATAATATATTGATGATGAAATGATGAACATTGTTGAATAAGTTAAAATAATATACCTTTTGGTTAAAAGGATTAATAAGTGGTATAAATTGCTTATTATTGATTCACCCCCCCTCTCAGTAATCCAACAAGAACATCCAAGAAAAGGAGTTATAGAAAAAATTGTACACCTTGCTGAATTTTGGCTTATTCTAGAGAGAAAACTTGTATAGCATGCCACACATGGAATATTTGATATTTGCATATGAAAATCAAGAACAACATACTACACACTGTAATATATCTAATTCATTTTGTCTAACTGAATTTGGATCCTCTATGAAGAAGTTATGAATGTTTTACCTGAACACTTGTTTGAGACTAGTTTCAGGACTAGCCAAAAATCCCATTTTCCATAGAGTGTATATCAGAAAATACAATTATATAGAGGACGAAATTTGTATCGTTGGTACCTTGATATGTCCTATCAACCTCCTCCAATTTTCTCTATCTGAATCATTCTAGAAAAAAAGTTAGAGAAAAAATGGTAAGATGAACTTTAAATAACATGCCTTAGAATACAACATCACAAGACTTCATCCTCCCTTGGAATTTCGCTCTTATTTACTTCATATTCCCTATTAAATTCTCTTTTGATATCCTTTCTTATCTAAGATAATAAATACTTACTCCCATAGAATATATTCAATATAATGTGTGTGTGAATGTACTTATGAGTGACTTCTTGAAGTGTATATACACGTTTTCTAAGTAACCTCTTTCCTTAACTTTAGGGATTCTTGATATTTATTGTTACAACCACTTTACCCTTTCATTAATGACTTGAAACAAATTATGGTCTTATTAACCCATATTGTAACCAATTAGGGGTGTCTTAACCCATTCTTCAGGCTTCCAACTTCGCAATTCCATAACTCCCTAACCGTGAAGAGCCACATGGCATACCACCTATCATTGGAAACAACGTGACAACGACTATCCATATATGAGTGTCTTACCTGCATTTACACTATCCTTTGTGTTCATATTCCTCAACTAGTTTTGGATACCATAACCACACCTTTAGGGATTCATGTATACTTCATCAAATTCACCCATAACATTTGTTGACATCAACCACTCCAATGAAAACTAACTCACCTTCTATATCAACCAAATATCTAGGGATTACAGACTTATCCAAGGGTTGACATCAATGACAACCAATTTTCCAAATGAAATATCCAAAAAAATCAAGCAATAGGATAGAGAATACGGTACACAATTGTTTTTATGTGGAAACCCAATGCGGGAAAAAACCACAGAACATATTCTTTGTGTTCTTCTACAAGCACCAACTTACAATTCATCTCAATGGACACCCACCTATCGCAGATAATGAGGACACCAATTCTCTCAATATCCAACCCGTTACAAATTAAGAGGACACCAATCCTCTCAGGCACCAACCTGTTGTAGATAATGAGGACACCAATCCTCTATGAGCTTCAACTCACCCTACCACCACCCTACCACCCTAAACTCAAAAATATGTTACACTACTAAAACTTTCAACACAACTTGACAACTTTTCATTTATATTCCTGTGTACTATTACTATATCATATTTCCACTCACTTCACACACACCTCCACAATTAGAGTGCATCCATATTTATACTAATATGCCTAGGTTCACCTTTTTGTATGTATATGCATAACAATTACAATGTGGAAAAATTTTGACCACATCAAAAATTATGTCATTTACAATTTTGTCTAAATAAAGTATGTAAACACATGACGGTTACATTGTGGAAAAGTTTTGACCACATCAAAATATGGTTAGTTATACGTAGAAAAACTTATGTTATCATACATTCTTTGACTAAATCAAATGGACCAAATATTCCTTGTTTTACCAAAACGCTCATTGTCGCAACAATTCACATTCTAGTTTACAAAGAATCTATGCAGCAGATAGATTAAGAGTGCAAGACTCAATTCAAAAGTCTTCATCTTGTCACATTCCACTTTATTGCTTGTCTCAATGGATTTGTCTTGTCATTCTCTTCTATGCCATTCATCGCATTAGCTCAAGGCACCCTATGAAATTTCTTCTATGCAACTTTCACAAATTCTTTCACACTCCATTTCATCGCAATCCATTATGTCACACCATCACAATCCATTATTTCTCATTGTCACACCATCATAGTCCATTCTGTCGCACTGTCACATCGTCACATTGTCACATTGTCGCACGGTCACAGTCCATTCTGTCGCACTGTCATACTATCACACTATCACATCGTCAAAGTCCATTCCATCACACTGTCGCATTGTCACACCATGAAAATCCATTATGTCACACTGTCGCACCATCACACTATCACAGTTCATTCAATTGCACCATCATAGTCCATGACCTTATTGAAATCAATTAAAATATATGTTCAACAAACTCCCCCTTTGTCATTGATGGAAACTCTACTATTGAGTTTCTCCCCTCGTTAGTGTGTTCCTCTGGCATTCACTCCCCATTTTTGTATTCTCCTCTTTAATGCAAATCTGTTTTTATCCCCCTTTGATATCAATGGAAAAGGAAACTTGCTTGTTGACTGCGCACTTCCTGAGAGTGTCTCCCCTTATCAGAATGTTGTATTTCATCCTACACAATTTTCTTGTGCTACTCCCCCTGAGATTGGGAAACCTCCAACTTGTAATAAAGTATTATACGCTTGAATGAGGATTGGGAAGGACTCACAACTTCTCTTTGAGGTACTCAAAGGACTCCCTAGGTAATTTCTTGGTAAATATATTTACAATCTTCTCTTTGGAAGGAACATATTCTAATTTAATCACCTAATACTTAACCTTTTCTCTGAGAAAGTGATACTTGATAGGGATATGGTTAAGTTTAGAGTGTTGAACAAGATTTTTGGAGAGATTTATAGCAATTGTGTCATCGCACATGATAGGAACAGGTTAATCACCTGGAACTTGAATATCCTTAATATTGGTCTTTATCCACAATACTTTCATACAATAGGATGTTGCAGCTATATATTTTTCTTCATCTATAGAGAGGGAAGTATAACTTTTTTTCTTATTGATCCAGGATACTAAAAAATTGCCAAGGAAGAATGCACCTCCACTAGTGATTTTTCTATCATCAATACTTCATGCCCATTCTTCATTTGTATAAGCTATGAGAACAAGTTATGTGGTTTTTGGATACCACGGTCCATAATCACTAGTGCCTTGCAAATACTTGAATATTCTTTTAACTACAAGAAAATGAGTTTCCTTGGGATTGGACTAAAACCTTCCTATCAAACCAAAAACTTGCATGATGTCAGGACTTGAATCTATGAGATAAATTAAATTTCCTATCACAGACCTTTGCATGGTTTGATCTACCTCTAAATCATCGTCTTCCTTGTCGAGTCTGCAATTGGTAGTCATGGGAGTGCTTACTCGTGCACACTTTTCCATGCTAGACTTCTTCAAAATTTCCTTGATATATTTACCTTGGGAAATAAAAAATCATTTTTCTGATTGATGAATTTGTAAGACAAGAAAGAAGGAGAGTTCTCATAACATGGACATATCAAACTCTTGTTGCATTGTAGTTGCAAACTTCTTACTCATTAATTCATTATTAATACAAAAAATAATATCATCAACATATACCACAATAATTAACAGATCATTACCTTTAGCCTTGATGTATAAATTTCTATTAACAACTCCCTTTTTGAATCCTTGTTGGTGCAAATACCTAGTCTATAATACTAAGATCTTAGATCATGTTTAAACCCATACAAGGCTTTCTTTAGTCAGCAGGCATAATCCTTTTTTTCAATTAGCAAAAAACCTTTAGGTTGCTCCACATAAACTACTTCATCAAGGTAACCATATAAAAATGTTGATTTGACATCCATATAGTAAACTTTGAAATTTTTGTAGCATGAAAAAGAAAAAAACATCCTAATAACTTCAATTCTTGCAACGGGAGAAAAAAATTCTTCAAAGTCCCCTCCTTCAACGTGAGTATAATCTTTGCATACTAATCTAGACTTATTTTTGACTATTTTTCCATCTTCATTTAGCTTGTTTTTATATACCCATTTAGTTCCAATCACATCATTGTCATTTTGTCTTGGAACAAGATCCCAAGTATTATTTTTCTCTATTTGGTCTAGTTATTCATTCATGGATTTGACCCAGTGATAATCTTAGGTAGATTGCACAAAGTTTTGGGTTTCAATCATGGACAACAGTGAAACATTTGCAAAGGTATATGTATCTATAAGTTTTCTTCTGGTTTGTACACCTATTTCCTTATTTCCAAGAATCTAACTTTTTGGATGATGTTTTTGAACATACCTTGATGGGGTCTTTGGTTGTGATGTTTCCATTCTCTCTTTTTCTTCCGAATCATCTTGTCACTGTTGCTCACCCATTCCATCATCTAGTAACTCATTGTTGATTGGTTCATCATATTGCTCATTATGGTGTTGATGTCTCATTGAATGAAGTGGTCCCCCATCTACCTTTACATCTATGTTTTCAATTATCTTATGGAGCCTTTTGTTATAGCACCTGTATCCTTTACTTCTGGAAGAGTATCCTAGCAAAATTCCTTCATCGGCTCTAGAATCAAACTTACCTAAGTTGTCTTCATTTCTTGTAATATAGCATTTGCTTCCAAACTTTTTGAATTGATTTATTGATGTTGGTCTGCCATGTGTTGGACATACATCATGGAAACAATATGCACAAAAATACTAAGTATAGAAGATGAGTGCAAAATAAGAAGGAAGACAAGGAAGACCTAAGAGTGCGCAGTTGAGGCACATTCAGGGGTATAGTGCGTAGTGAGAAGAATAAAGAAAAGGAATAAAGAAGAAGGATAAATAAGGGAATATATAAAGAGAAGAAAGTGGGTGAAAAGGAAGTATGACAGCCAACGTGCTAAAGATAGAAGGACATGCAAAATAAAGAAGAAAAGTAATCAGAGTGAAAACGCAGGTAAAAGCAGCTCGAACATCAAGTCAAGTTGAGTTATAATGAATTGTAATAGGGTTTTTGGGATGAGAGAAGTAGGGTTTTAAGCCCTATAATTTACATATAAATATGTAATCGGTTGGGAGAATATGGGTTCTTCTTAATAGTTCTCTCGTGCATTGTTAAAGAGGAGAGTGATAGTATAGACTGGGAGGAAAATATTCTATTTCTAAAGCTTGAGGAGAAATTGTAGAGAGAGAGAGGCTTGCACTGCAGAATGGATACTAGGCTAGGAGAAGGAAAATATAGCCTGGTGTATCTTTGTAAGTGCAGTGTGCAAGCCTGAGACAATTGCATAAAGAATAATAAATAAGCCAGTCGTTGTGGACGTAGCCCAAAATTGGGTGAACCACGTTAACTACTGTGGTTACTGTCTTTTATGTGAATGATCATGGATGATTTCTTTATGCATGTTAGATTAGATGTATCTTCTGTGTGATCATTTCACAATGGTACAAATTTTATAGTACTTGGTTTTTGTTGTAATTTGAATAATTGAATTCACTACGTAACCTAAGAAGAGAAAATACAAAATAAAGCACACATAACACATAAGTAAGAATGGAAAAGATGGCCACCTTCCATTCCCTCACTACTATAAAAACATGGTTCCTGTTGCCCCAATAGATGCCTCGGGTGAGACTTCATATGCACGCAGGTGATGCCAAAAGGGTCGGTGTCTGAATTGTTTTTTTGGTCAAGATAACTTGAACCTAGGGTCTTATAACCGCATGTAGCACCAACAAATGATTCCATTGTCAAGATCTGGAATCTGCCATTGGGGGAATGTTTTGGAGGCCGACTAAGAAAGATATATCAGAATGGTTCGAAGGAAATAAATGAAAGTTTTCTTAGAAAGAGAATATAAACCTTCAGATGAGTGATAATAAATGGAGACAAAGGTATGTGTACATAGAGTTGCATGAAATTTTCTCTGGGGAATTTCTAATTATTCTGACTGAGTGGTTAGAAAGACTAGTAGAAAACACTCGAAGGTACCGAACTGCAAAACCGAGGAATTGGACTCTTGAGTTGGTAAGACATTTGAATTATGTAAGTAATAAAACTTATCACGCAATTGATTTCTGTCTAGATAGTATATTAAGAGGATGTATTATAGATTTTTTAGTAGATTGTACCCAGTCATACAGTGTTGTAGAAAGGGACTTCTTCAAAGCTTCATGTGGAAGGTTCATGAAATCATTGGGTATGTGGATAAATATGTTGTCGTGTGACAAGTGTGTGATGACAATGGATTCTAATTACTAAGGGGCTTCGTGAACCTAGGGGAACCGGGGGATGACAAGAGGGAAGTTTGAGGAAAGGAGAGAATGAAGGAAGCGATGAAGAAAGAAGGGAGGGAATGAGGATGCAAAGAAATGAAGAAGGTATACCAGAGGAAGAAGATAAGTTTGGAGAACTTCTTTGAGGAGGGAGGTACAAGAGGTGAAAGACTAGGATAAGAAAGGAGATTCATGCAGTGAGCCAGAGGGGAGAGGACCGTGTGCAATAGTCCAAATCATGGAGATACCACACATAAGTGGAGAGGAAGAGGAGTTCTTGTCTAGTCCTATAATAGAAGAACCGTTAATTCCTACTCAGTATGGATCCTACATGGAATCCACGACCCCATGTGCATCACCACAATCAGAGATAACATTTGAATAATTATAAAAAAAACTCATACTTAGCAAGGGAGGATAGAGTAGTAGCAATCAGAGTAGTGGAAGTAGTGTGCATGCTTAGAGTCAACCAACATCACCAAGAAGAGTGAATATACAAAGTAATATGGTAGGGGTAGACAACACCCTCATACTTATTGAGTTCTAGGGGTTTGGGACAGAGGACCCATAACAACATCTATTTGTCTGCAAGACAATTTGGGCTGATAAGGACATCCAGGATGAGGCTGTGAATATTGTGTAGTTGGAAACAACATTTAGAGGTCATTCATAAGTCTGGTACATGAATATGTACAGTACCAAGCCTACAGGATAGGCCAGGACTTTGGAAGAAATAAGACAATAATTGTTAAAGGAGTTCAAGAAGCCAAAGTTTGAGTCACGATGTATTATAGAACTGAAGGAAATTAAACAATTGCATACTAAATTAGCCTAGGATTATGACCAATGTTTTAAGGATATGATAGATAGACTGACTTTTCATATCACTCATAAAAAACATCAAGAATGGTTTATTACAAGACTTATACCACACATTTGTAGGTCATCGATTCAACAAAAGGTTTTTTCATAGACAGAGGCTCTAGAAATTGCAATGAAATTGGAATCATCCCATGTAAGGGACAATGGAGGGATGATGCAAGTTCATACATAGTTGGATTCTTTGACAATTCAACTAGAATAATTTACAAAAGGGAAGGAAAAACATGAACAAGTCTAGTGTACCAAGTGTAGGACTGAAGGCCATCATAAGGATGAATTCCTAGCATTCGTGAAATATTTGGTGACTAGAGCACTGAATCCATTACCAGGAGGGGGGTATTATGAGATATGTAAGAAATTGGGACATCGTCCAACTGAGTATCCACTACTAAAAAAGTATCAGAGTACACCAAGGAACTTATTTTGTAACTTTTTCAAGTCATTCAGACATGAAGAGAGGGATTGTCGCACATTCAATTTGATGAAGGAGAGCACTACATATGTGTATAGGATTCATGAGGAGAATGTTGCGATAGAAGGAGGTGGTCCATAGTATAATAATCAAAGGAAATTTAATCCAAGGAATAGAGGAAATTTTGGTAGAGGTCAAGGCAGAGGAAATTTTGGTAGAGGAGGAAGAGGACCGATAGTATGTTACAATTGTAACCAACCAAGACACTTCACTCATGACTTCCTGAATCCATGTACAACATGAACATATTGTAGAGCACTAGACCATGTGACAGAAGAGTTTCCTCAACTAGTGGAGAAATGGAAAGAAAGAGGGAATAATAACTAGAATCCAAATCAAAATGTATGGAAAATATCAGCTAAAAAATGTAATGAAGGACCTATAATAGAATTTGTTACATGCGGAGGAGCCAGAACATCAGTTGACGTGATGAATGGAGGAAAGTAGGTTGAGAAATGGGTAAGAAATTCAACATGACCTATGCCAACATTTGACCCTCAGTAAGAAAAGAAGACATATCATAGGCAAAGAAAAGAGGTACTTAGATAGGATTGGGGAGTGTCAACATCATCTATGCCTCATGTCAGAGATCACATTGTGCTATAAAGGCCAACATGGAAGGTAAACACTCTAAGAGAATTATTGAGAAGTTTTGTAGAATTAATGAAATATGAAACTTCACTATATTCACTATATGAAATTATTTATCGTTGCATGTAAGGAAGGGAAACTCCCATTGCACAGAGGGTGGTGAATTAGGTACTGTGTAGAAAGAGGACTGATGGAGAATTCAAATTCAGTGTGCAAATTGGGGAATATGATGTGGATAATTTTATCTTGGACTTGGGGTATGATGTGAATGTATTTCCAAAGAAGACCTGGGAGATGATGGGAAAACCCAAGTTTATCTGGTCTCCTCTTCAGTTAAGGCTCACAAATTAGCACAAGATAGTACCAATTGATCGATTGACGAGAGTACCTATCAACATAGATGTGGTGTGCAGTGTGGAAAACTTTGAAGTTATTGAGATCATAGATGATAGTCAACCATATCCAGCTAATGGGACTTGAATGGGTATTTTATAATCAGGAGATCATTAATCTAAATTGGAGAGAAATGATATTTGAAGTTAGATATTTGAAAGTTACTACACCATTGAACCCAATGGAAGGAAAGAGATACATAGAGCCAAAAAAGGGAAACGACATTGATAATTTCTATAACATGAATTTTTGGATGGATGATTATGTTAACCCTAATGCATATGGTGCACTAAGTTGGAGAAGTATCAGTTCATGTGCATCGAATTCTGAGGAAGGTCTGGAGCATTGGCAGCAGAGGATGCATGAAGTATCAACTGGGAAATGTGCACTCATGACACGATCCTTGCGCTAGATTGGAAAATATTTATGTGATCCACCCAAGTATGATGGATTGATTGATACAAGTTTATTTTTAAAGGAATTTGAGTTGCAGGTACCCGAACAGTAAAGGATGTTATCACTAGATGTTGTCCTAAAAGAGACACCATCTAGATGATGGGTTGCACACAAAGAGGGAATGAAAGACTAGTCGCAATGTAGAAGACTAAAGCAAGTAAGGTTTGGTACTGAGATAGAAAATATTGCACAAAACTATATATGGGACAGTGACCCCATGGATCATGTGGAGCATTTCAGGGACAGATGGAACTTGACGCCAAAGGAAGAATGGATACACAAGCTTATACACACACTTGATACAATTTCGAAGCACTGGTATTTGGAATTGGAAATGCGTAGAGAGACAACCAATTGGGACGAGCTGAATCATAGGTTCAAGGTCACATTTACATTTGAACATGAATATCCATCAACAGATGCAGAACTAAAGGCTATTTGAACTAATATATTCTCAGAAGAAGGGTCGATGGAGGTGGTACCAATATGCAATGTGTTATAACTTAAAATTCCACTACTATGCATTTCTAATGTTGGCCTTCTCATTGAACATACATCTTCCAACCATGGTGTATATGAAGAGAGCATACACATGTGTGTTCCATACCTAACATCCAACGTATACACTCTAGTTGCATAACTAAAAGCCCACATGTACTCTAAAAAGTTGCAAAAAAATATAAATTTTGTGCTTTCCGGTGGAGTTTACGGGCTATCTCAGGTTTTGCAACCATTTTACCTCTTATATCCCTTATAAAAACGAATTAAAAATCATTTTCTCATATAAAAATGGCCCTAGGGGGGTCATTTGGATATATCAAACTAGAGGCAAGAGAACTTTGCCAAATTTTCTCCCTTGTTTCCCAAGATTTCTACATTTTGCTCTGAGTTTCATTCTCAACATTCTCTTACATCCATCCTCCATATACCATCCATCATTTTCCCCTATATTGGATTGTTGTTGGTGAGTGTAGTATTAGGAATAGTGCACTTGGATACAAATTAGAGGAACCCAAGTGAGGTTCATGGAGTGGTGCCAACAAAATTCAGGTTGTAACTTCCAATTTTGTTATTAATAAAAGAGAAACGTTCTTGTCCTAGATATTTATGTCTATGTGTTTGTGTTTATGAATATTTTCATGACTAACCAACCTTTTAGATAATCTTGATAACTAAGCATATGGTGTCATAGCTTGTTCTATAAAAAAAAATCAGGCCATCTTTGGGAAGAGGTCTACAATCTTGGAGAAGATAGAAATCAGAAGGGATCGTCATAATTCGTAAGGAGTTAAGGTACACACTTCTATATTCCTTCTCTTCCCTTAATTATCATAAGGTTGTGTTTGGTTTGGGGTAGAATATAATCTTTTTTGTCTTTCTTTCAAATGAGTTCGTCCTCCTGTGGAGTCTTTGAATCTGATTTGAAGCTTGATTGGAGTCACGAGGTGAATGGTACACATCCATCTTATGTTTGACTTTTTTCCACCATCAAAAATCATATCTGAATCTTTTATCATTCTTCTCCAGGAAAAATAGAACCTCCACTCCTAGCAAACAACGCCAAAATGTTATCACTCTATAAATTGCCTTGGTTGAGGAGGAAAATCACAGAGGTAACCTCAAAACCACCTTAGAGTTGAAACTAGCCCTTTCAGCTCAAAGAGGGATCTCTCTTTACAGATCAATAAAAAATGGCAGGCTATCAAATTGGGAATAGTAGCTAGACTTTTAAGTAAATAACAAGGTTTATAGATGTGGTGGTAGAGCTGAAAAGAAATCCATTGAGCATGGAGTCAAATTAAACATATAGATAAATATCAGTGACTGGTTAAGAAGAAATATAGGAAGAAGAGGAGAGGTAGATGATGGATTTTCAGTTGAAATATCATTGTAATAATAGAATAATGAAAAAAACAACTTATTACACTCAGAGCACCAATTTAGATGAATTCTGACTGTAATTCAGGAAGGAATTGAAGTACTTAATTGTTTGATTTAGAGCATCATAAATAAATTAATTCTAAACCATAAAATCCAATTAGATACTTATAAGTTACATATGAAATGAAAATAAAAACAAGAGAATACATGCACAAACAAGGAGAACAAACTTCAAACCATAATCACAATAATTGTTGGTAGGAAATAACTCTATACATCTGCATTGATATTCTATTAAATTCAACAAATTACAATAGATTCTCAATATCTTTTCTCTTACGCTTTAGTCAACGGTTTGCATATTTACAACTATAAAATATACAGAAAATAGCTCATCCCAAGAATAGGGATTCAAGCTCAATTTTACTCCTATGAATAGACGCAGTTACATCAAAATAGGAACTAATTACAACTGTCTGCAAAATGATAAGGAAAAATCTTTGACTACATTAATTACATAATAATATTTGGAAATTCCAAACTTTCTATAACATATGGTTGAGCCTTGGAACGATGAAGTCGAGTGGGAAAAGTGTTGATAGCTGGAAGTTGAATCAGATTCTGATTTGGTAGCTTGGTGTACTTTCACAGCGTGATCGCTGTGAAACTGTGAGCTACAACACTTTAGCAGTGAGCTCATGCTGCGAAAAATCTGTGTGAGCTTGTAACTCATTGTTTCACTTTTGTTTGTTGTATGAAGGCTATCCCATGGTCAAAATTGATGGATATGATGATAATAAACACATTTTATTCATCATCATGCTCAAAATCACCGCCTTTAACAAAAATAAAGTGGTTGGTTGACAAGAGAATAGTTACTGGGAATTAGGACTATACATTTTCTCATCACCTCTTTCTTTGATATATAGGTCTTCTCCAGAGTATTACCAATCTTCTTATGCCATAGATCTTGTTTAGTGTTCTAGGGTCATCCACTTTCTTGATGGTAAATGATATCTTCCTCCTTCACAAAAACAACTTTGGAAATTCCATCTCCAAATATGACAACTTTATCCCTTGGAAGGGTTGTAAGGCTCAGTTACCTCAAACTTGGAAAAAAACACTCAGCAAAACATTTTCTAGATACATATGTGTAAAGGATGCATTCTTCCTCAATGGCCCTGCAAATTTTCTCTTTTGTAGAAAACATGGTCTTTGCAGGCTCCGCTGCATGGGTTTTATCGATGTCATTCCCAAATTTGGATGGAAAAAATATCTTGATGGTTCCAGCCTCCTTAACAGAAGCTACCAAAACTCTAGGAAGAATAAAAGACCAACTCCAACCATACTGCAAAACACTAGCAACAATAAGTGATCCACATATATTACCAATAAAGGTATGGGCATTCTAGATACCTTGTAAACAATTCCAATACTAAACATACAAGCTTTGGAAAAACAAATTGATCATTATCTACATGTTCCTTTCAGGCAATGAATCCCTCTTTATGGGCAAATCCTACACATCAACTAAGAAAAAAAATCTTCCTATGGTGCAAACAACAACAAACCATGTCCCTCTTTTTCTTTACATCTAGTTCTACCAAGTATGTGTATGTATTTCTCACAATCTGATGGTAAACCCATCTGGACAACAAGAGTAACATTAGGATAATCAATTGCACGAGATGAAACATAGGAGGTAAAAAGAATCAAACATTTTGGGTTTCAAAATTCATTATACATGCGAGTATGATAAAGCTGAATCTTTCAAGAATGCATCTCCTGGACATTCATATTTAACACCAAAAGAAATAAATTCCTCCTTTATCTTGGCCAGTGATGGTGGTCCAGATATTGGCTGGCACGAGGATAATTTTGGATAAGGAGCAGAACCAGGCAGAACCAACGGTGAACATAAATTATTGAGGAACCTCTAGGCCGGTGAAATACTTAAGTGTTGCAGCCACCATGCCCAACGCCAATGGAAGTGATAAGTATCTTCATATGGGAATGTATCCCACACACAACACAGAATATAATTTTGTTGTTACACCGAAAGGCGTTCACCTATTGATAATGGGCACAATTAATGATCTTTTAATATTAAATTCTAATCTGATGGCTAAGCATTGAAGATGCTGGCATATTCTTAGTCGTCCTCCAAAATAAATGTGTCAGATTTATTGTTCATAACCTCCTTGCATTTATGAAGGCATCCGTTAACATGTTTACTTTTTTACATTTACCTAATCACATTATAAATTTACTGTAAAAATACATAATTTCCATGTTCAAATGATTAATGAGGATTAAAATATATGCAGGCCATGTTTATATCATTAAAAAACACTCACATACGTTTCATTTTGGTGGCACTCATTAATTTTTTATATCTGAAAGGTCGTTTGATGCCACGACCTACATGGACGTTTTATGTTCGCTCTGTGTTGGAGTCGGCTCAGTCATGGCTCTTGTTCTGAATGGAACCATTTCGGCGTTCTCCAGCCGCGAGTCGGATGTGCTAGTCTTTATATACATGAGTGTTTTCATAAATATTTAATGCGTAGTGCAACTCCTTTTGGGTCCTTTGAGGGCTCCTCCCTCATGGATTGGCGCTTGGTCTCGACCTAGGGCACCTGGGCTTTGTCACTTACTGTGTATTGTTGGTGCTTATCTCGTGGACTTGTTAACTTAGTTGAAATCTGTAGATTGGGACTCGTGTCCACTATTTTTTTGGGAAAATAGACTTTAAACCCTGCATATAAACCATAACAGGCCTGAGAGATAAACTACAATCCAGATTGAAGCTACTGCAAACTGAAAAAAAGTTGCACGCTACACATGAGTTTATTCACACATCTACCAACTCTAAGAGGATCCATAAATTTCACAATCAAGTGAAATCATAGACCCGATGCAACCATGCACGCACTTTATACACTCTTTGATTTTCTTGCATTTCTTTGTTCAGGAACAAAATAGAAAACCTATTTAATGGAAACTCATCTAAGGTTTTGCTAAGAAATTCAAATTTGACAAAATCTGAAAATTTGGGGTTGCTTACTGATTCCAAATAGACTACAAAAGGATCCTCAAAATCATGCCAATTGATGTCTTGTTCATCCAACAGAATGTAAATTTTCTACGGGTGATTTACATGCCATGAATTCACCCCTTCATTTACTTTTGCACATTCCTGAAATTCTATTTCTAGGTTTTCATAAAAAGGGCTGCAAACTTTGAAGATGTTGCAAATAAAATATTTCTGAACTAGAAAATATTTTTGAATGTTTCTGAAAATCAACATCACCATCTTAAAAAATATCATAAATTAATGGTTGTTGACTAGCACTGATTAGATACTCCATGTAACATGCCACATGTTCATGGAACACATGAGAATATTGTTTCCTTATAACATTGTGAAAATTCTCCTTCAACAATTAGAATGAAGAAAAACACAAGGGTAGAGTGTTTCCTTTAGCCGACTTGGTATTGTCCTCATGTTATTCATCATTGTAATAGTCATAATCTTCAGGTAGATTTATTTCCTTAAACTGTTGAACTAAATCATTTCCTAATGAAGAGCATGCACAAGCTTCCCTAAAGAGTCAAGATCATAGTCATCGTCATATTCATCATACTTACGTAGATAAAAAAAACTATGCAATGTCATCAAACATGAAAATTTGGACAACAACTTGCTCTTCAGCAAACTGATCTGCAAATTCACCTCCGTGACAGTCTACAAGTGAATACATAAAACAATCGACTCCTTTCTTATCATGAGATGGATCAAAAGCTAAATTAGCACCTTCTTGTTCAACATGTGGAATAATCTTCTAGAAAATCATTAGCAGTAAAAGCTTCAAGAAAATGCATAATATTATTAACCCTCTACTCAAAATTCTGATCATCTGCTTTTTGTTCATCTTCTTCAACATCCAACTCCTCATTTTGAATATGTTCTGAAAGCTTCCCATAAGATTGAAGGGTATCTTCCACTTCAAGTGCATCATTAAACATTTGTTTCAAGTTAGCATAACTCCTCTCCATCAGAAGAAAAGATAAGTCTAGATGGAAGGTTGTTTTATAATTGAGCATGGAAGCGGCTTCAGAGCGTTAGATCCTTTTAGGCATCTTATAATACAAACTGGGAAGCCTCCTATTAAACACAAAGTTGGCTTCATTTCTCTATCTCTTTGTGCCACTGAACTCGGAAAGGTATTGATCCAAAGACTTTCTCTCAACCTGGAACTTCAAAAAGGAATACTTTAATTTCTCCCATGAATTGATGTTCTCGGCATGGATGATTTTAAGGATGGAAATTTATTTTAAAATGTAGAAACCTTGGCGAATATTACTAATCCTTCATATTCCAATTATAAATGTTTGGCAATATTTTTGTAAAAATATTTAAATTTCTAAGGATTTTCTACAGTGTTTATAAAATTTTGGCGATTTTGAAGTTAAAATAATTGTATCCTGTAGAATTTGGGAAAATCATTTTTAAAATAGTGTATCTTTTTTTTGGAAAAACCATAGAAAATTAGCCCATGAGAGAAATTTAGCCCATAAAATCATCCCTGGAACTTCTTGGGTTGTAAGTGTCTGAACTGGCCTTTGGAATCTCCTTGTAGTGACTGAGAAAAGGCTTTCATGCACACATCATCATTTTCAATTTCAAAAAGATGTAAAAAAGGCTCAGAATCTTGAACATGTTTTTCATCCATGAGGGTATCAGGTTCTCCATCAAACATAGGAAGGTACTTATAATGCTTTGCTGGAAAATCATGAAGGACAAAAGGAAATTTAAGAGGCCTATATCTGTCAAGGATCTTGGAGGGTATGAGACTATATACAAAAAGTGAAATATCATCCTTGATCTCTTGAGGCTTATCAGATTGAATATGGTCATCAATAGGATCTTTTTCAAGATCAACAATACAAGAATATGGATATGCATCTTTAAAACAAGAATATACAAATGCAGATTTATGGTCATCATCTAAATGGAGAAAGAAATGAAAGATTAGTTTGATGAGTTCAGGAAAAGATACAAAGTAATTGATGAAAATGAGTAAGATGTCTTGGAAAACATTTACACTTTGATACTTGGACCTTTGTCCCTCCATGTTTCTATCAAATGAGCTTGTCCTCTCGTGGAGTCTTTGAATCTGATTTGAAACTTGATTGGATTGAATGGTACACATCCATCTTATGTTTGACTTTTGTCCACCATAAGAAATCATATCTGGATCTTTTATCATTCTTCTCCGGGAAAACTAGAACCTTTGCTCCTAGGAAATGACGCCAAAATGTTATCACTCTAGAAATTGCCTTGGTTGAGGAGGAAAATCACAGAGGTAACCTCAAAACCACTCTAGAGTTGAAACTAGCCCTTTCACTGTAGAGAGGGATCTCTCTTTACAACTCAATCAAGAATGGAAGGCTGTCAAATTGGGAACAGTGGCTAGATTTGTAAGTAAATAACAAGGTTTATAAATGTGGTGGCAGAGATGAAAAGGAATCCATTGAGAATGGAGTCAAATTAAACATATAGATAAATATTAGTGACTGGTTAAGGAGAAATATATAAAGAAGAGGAGAGGTAGATGATGGATTTTCAGTTGAAATATCGTTGTAATAATAGAAGAATGAGAAAAACAACTTATTACACTTAGAGCACTAATTTAGATGAATTCTGATTGTAATTCAGGAACAAATTGAAGTAATTAATTATTTGATTTAGAGCATCAGAAATAGATTAATTCTAAACCATAAAATCCAATTAGATACTTATAAGTTACATATGAAATAAAAATAAAAACAAGAGAATACATGCACAAACAAGGAGAACAAACTTCAAACCATAATCACAAGAATATCTAGTAGGAAATAGATCTATACATCTGCACTGATATACTATTAAATTCAACAAATTACAATAGATGTTCAATATCTTTTATCTTACGCTTTATCCAACCCTTTGCATACTTACAATTACAAAATATATAGAAAATATCTCATCCCAAGCATAGGGATTCGATCTCAACTATCCTCCTATGAATAGACTCGATTACATCAAAATAGGAACTAATTACAATTGTCTGCAAAATGACAGGGAGAAATTTTTGACTACATTAATTACATAATAATATTTGGAAATTCTGAACTTTCTAGACCATATGGTTGAGCCTTGGAACATTGGAGTCGAGTGGGACAAGTGTTGATAGCTAGAATTCGAATCAGAGGTTGATTTGGCATCTTCTTGTACTTTCACAGTGTGCTCGCTATGAAACTGTGAGCTACAACACTTTCGTAGTGATCTCACGATGCGAAAATTCTATGCGAGATTGTAACTGACTGTTTGACTTTCGTTTGTTGTATTAACGTTATCCCATGGTAAAAATCGATGGATATGATGATAATAAACACATTTGATTCATCAGGATGATAAAAAACACCACCTTTAACAAAAATAAAGTGGTTTGTTGACAACAAAATAGTTACTGGGAATGACGACTCTGCAATTTTTCTGCACCTCTTCCTTTTCTATATAGGTCTTCTCCATATTCTTACCAATATTCTTCTGCCACATAGCTTGTTTAGTGTTCTAGGGTCATCCACTTCCTTGATGGTAAATGTTTCTATATCTTCCTCCTTCACAAAAACAACTTTGGCATTTCCATCTCCAAATATGAAAATTTTATCCCTTGGAATGGATGTAAGGCTCACTTGCCTCAAACTTGGCAAAAACCACTCAAAAAAACATTTTCTAGATACATATGTGTAAAGGATTCCTTATGCTTTAATGGCCCTGTGAATTTTCTCTTTCGTAACAAACATGGTCTTTGCAGGATCCAATGCATGGGTTTTATCGATGTCATTCCCAAATTCAGATGGGAAAAATCCCTTGATGGTTCCAGCCTTCTATGGTGCAAACAAAAACAAACCATGTCCCTCTTTTTCTTTACATCTAGTTATACCAAGTCTGTGTATGTATTACTCATGATCTAATTGTAAAACCATCTAAACAACAAGAGGAACATCAGGATAAGCAACTCCACGAGATGAAACATCATAGGTAACAAGAATCAAACATTTTAGGTTTTGAAATTCATTATACATGCGAGTATGATAAACCTGAATCTTTCGAGAATGCATCTCTCGAACATTCATATTTAACCCCAAAAGAAAGCAATTCCTCCTTTATCTTTGACAATGATGGTGTTCTAGATATCGGCTGGAACGAGGATAACTATGGATAAGGATTAGAACCATGCATAGCCCATGGTGAACATAATGTATCGAGGAAACTCCGGGATGGAGAAATACTTAAGCGTGGAAGCCACCATGCCCAACATCAATGGAAGTGATAATAGATAAAACACCAACATTTTGGAGTCGTGAAACTCCCATGTTCAATTAAAACCTTGAAATTCAGAGGCATTTGAATGAATTCCCCTCCAAAACCATCAATAAATAATGATGATATGTAGGATTTATGGATCAATCGGTGTTGAATTGTTGACAGTCGGGGTTTTGGAACGAGTACCTGACACTACCTTCATCAATTCCATTGACACCTGGAAACTCATGATTTAGGTTTTCTTGCTGACATTTGGCACTTAGTACAACTTATAGGCTTGACATTTTTAAACTTCATATGGGACTATATCCCACACGCAATGTAGATGAGAACATTGTTGTATTTATATACACGAGTGTTTTCATAATCCTTTGATGCACAATGCAACCCCTTGTGGGTCCCTTGTAGACTCCTCCCTCATGGCTTAGCGCTTGGTCTCGACTTGGGCGCTGGGCTTTGGCGCATACTTTGTATTGTTGGTGCTTAGCTCATGGACTTGATAACTTAGTTCAAATCTGTAGATTGGGCCTTGGGTCCAATATTTGTTTTTGGAAAACATATCTTAAACCTTGCATATTAAACATAACAGGCCCGAGAGCAAAATTTCCTTAAAAACAATTTTTTATTTGTTTGCCAAACTTAAAACTTTTTCCCAAAATGCCAATTTTTTACCAAATTCATAAAACATTTAGCATGTGATAACAGTGTCTACACTCTTTTGGGTGATTCATTTCCCTCACGATGGAATCATTCTCACTATCGACTAGTTGGCATCTGATAATCACCATCCTAATTCAGCTTTAGTTCAAGCTGCCCCTTTATATGTTCTTAGTATTCGTGTAGACTCTACCCGGCCACAAGTAAATTATGTGGTGTCTTGTCCTCAATTTTTAATTTCTCCTGAGAAATAACTTTTTCACTCATGTTTTACTTCTCGATACTTGGTCTTAAAAATTGATCCATTGGTTTATCCAATGGGGGCATGGGAGCCCTTGCTTCCCCCTCTTGGTCCAAGTGATCCTGATTTTACTTTTGAGTCTAATCTCACCTTTTGTAGATCCTCAATCCTTTTGTTAGATAAACAAGATCATGGAGCAATAAAATAAAACAAATTCAGAAATAAAACACAAAATATACATAATATAATAGAGACAAAGATATAAGTGGTTCACCCAGTGTAGGCTATGTCCACCAGAGAAATTACCAGGTCCTTCCTTTTTATTATCTATAAAATGAATGGATACAACCTACAACACACCCGTTGTAACTTCCTCTTCTTATTCCCATGGTCTCCTCTCTAAGAATACAATATTCACAATCATACATAGCCACAATACCATTCCCTCATAAAAGAGGGCTGCCTTCCAAGGAAAAAAACCCTAACATAAATTCTACTGTCATATCTACGACCTTATAATGAATGGTCCATATTTACTATGAAATTACAATATACATTTACAAGGAAATTTTTCCTTCGAGGGATCCACCCCCAAACCCCTTCCAGGGGCCCACTTGCCCACAGACCTCGCAGG
>JZKD02S1674784.1:443177-474600 GCA_000966675.3 Picea glauca
GGGTATAAACACGGTTGAAAACAAATACGTTTGAATTAGGATTATAATCAAACTCCACTACCAATAATTTCCCATTTGGAGAATAATCACAACAACTCCACCGCTGTTGTACATGCTGGACTATGATCCACCTTGGACCTGGAAAATTTCTAATCTTCACCTTCATGCTTCAAGACCAACTGAAACTGAGCAGGAACTCAATTTCTCCCTGGTTACTCGCATTGTTAACATGTCGGCAAGATTCTGGCTAGCATGTATCTTTTCCAACTTCAAATTTCCATCTTCCAAGATGGATTGTATGAAATGGTACATGAGCTGCATATGCTTAGTATTCGAATGGAAGGCTGAGTTATTTGCAATATGAATGTCACTCTCACTGTCATAGTACAACCTGCTATTCTCTTGCTTCTTTCCCAATTCCTCCATAAACCTCTGTAACCAAATCATCTCTTTACTAGCCTCTGTAGTAGCAACATACTCCACCTCTGTTGTTGAAAGTGCAACAACCTTTTGTAGTTTCAAAATATAACTTACTTTTGTTCCACCTACAGTAAAAACATACCTTGTGGTGCTCCTCCTATCTTTATTACCTGCCATATCTGAATCAACATATCCCTGTAGAACAGTGTCTGAACCTCCAAAACATAATGCATGAGTAGCAATACCTTTCAAATACCTTAGAATCCACTTTACTACCTCCCAATGTTCTTTACCTGGATTGTTCATATACCTACTCACAACTCCCACTACATGTGAAATATTTGGTCTTGTGCAAACCATCACATACATCAAACTACCAACTGTTAATGAATAAGGGACCCTGGACATGTATTCTATCTCCTTCTCTGTCTTGGGACACATTTCTTTGGTTAATTTGAAATGGTTGGAAAAAGTTTTACTAATTGGTTTTGCATTCTTCATTCTAAACCTCTCCAACACCTTCTCTATGTACTCACTCTCAGACAATGTCAAATTGCAATTTTTCCTATCTCTTCTTATTCTCATACCAAGAATTTTCTTTGCATCACCCAAATCCACAATCGTAAATGAATTAGCTAATTTCTTCTTGAGCACATTTATATCCTGCATATTAGACTATGCAACAAGAATGTCATCTACATACAATATCAAGATAATATAGCTTCCATTTTCTATCCTTTTAAAATAAACACAATAATCAAAATGACATCTATTATAACCTTGTTCTGTCATAAACCTGTCAAACTTCAAATACCATTGGCTTGGAGCTTTCTTTAGGCCATACAATCTCTTCTTCAACCTACATACCAAATTTTCCTTCCCTTTGACCTCATACCCCTGTGGTTGTTGCATATAAATCTCTTCCTCCAAATACCCATGGAGAAAAGTTGTTTTTACATCTAATTGTTCACGATGTAAATCTTCTACTTCCACAGGACTTAAAATAGTCGTAATTGAATTCATTTTAACAACAGGAGAAAAAATTTCATCAAAATCTATACCTTTATTTTGTGCAAACCATTTTACAACAAGTCTATCCTTGTACCGTTTGTTTTATCCATCTTCTTCCTTCAACGTGTAAACACATTTATTTTCCAGTGCTCTTTTTCTTGCAGGAAACTGAACCAATTCCCAAGCCTGGTTATTTACCAGGGAATCCATTTCCTCTTTCATGCCTTGCTCCCACTGGTTTTTAGTGTCTACCTTCATTGCCTCTTCATAACATTTTGGTTCACCAGAATCAATCAACAATAAATAATACAATGAAGGAGAGTATTGTTCAGGGGGTCTACTTAACTCGGTAGATCTTCTAACAACACTTGCAGGAGTTTGAGGGACATGTTTCTCCTGTTGTTGTACATTTTGATTTTATGGTACCTTTGTAATTTATTTTTCAATGATCTCATCAAGCACTGTGTATTCTCGTTTTTATTTTTTTTGTTTCTTTCCCTACAACCGATCTTTGTACATGACCTTCTCATTGAATATGACATCTATACTCCTAATGATTTTATGATTTTCATAATCCCATAAGAGATAACCAAAATCATTAACACCATATCCAATAAAGGTACACTTCTTGGATTTTGCCTCAAGCTTTGTTCTATTTTCTTTATCAATATGGACAAATGCTTCATAATTGAAAGTCTTCAAAAAAGAATAGTTTACCTTTTTACCTGTCCATGCCTCCTATGGAATTCTACCATCCAAAGAGATTGAAGATCCTCTATTTATTAAGTAAACAACAATATCTATTGAATCTTCCCCAAAACTGTAAGGGAAACCCATCATGCAATCTTATACTCCTTACACGCTCCATGATTGTCATGTTCATCCTTTCCGACACACCATTTTCTTGTGGTGTTCCTGGAACTGTCTTCTCTCTATGAATCCCATGGTATGAATAGTAATAATAAAAATCCTTGCTGAAATATTCACTTCCATTGTCTTATCTGAGACACTTCAACCTTTTTCCTATCTCATTCTCAACCAAATCTTTCCATTTCTTAAAAATATCAAAAGCATCATATTTTTGTCGAATGAAATAAACCCAAGTTTTTCTAGTTGCATCATCAATAAAAGTAACATAATAACGAGAGACACCAATAGAAGATACAGGAGTTGGTCCCCATACATCTGTATGCACAAGCTCTAACCTTTCACTCTTATTTTCTTTTCCGACTCTGAGAAATATGACTCTCTTTTGTTTTCCATAAACACAATGCTCACAGAAATCCAAATCAATTTGTTTAATATTTGGCAACAAATTTATTTTGTGAAGTATCTACATCCCCTTCTCATTCATTTTTCCAAGCCTATGATTCCATAGTGTTGTATCCACTCCTGTAGAATCTAAAGAGATAGAAGAGTCAGTGTTACCAGTACATAAATACAATGTACCTACCTTCTCTCCTTTTTCTATCACCAGTGATCATTTGGTGACCTTCCACACCTTATCTATAAATATGGATATAAAAATTCACTTTTTAACTACCCTATTGAAATTAGATATTTTCTTAGATATGGAACATGCCGTACCTCTTTCAACAGCCACTAGTTTTCATTCCTTTGCTTTATTTTTACCTTTCCCATTCCAACAATTTTGCATGGTGCATCATCACCCAAATGAACCTGTCCAAAATCACCTTGAACATAATATAGAAAAAAAATTCTATGGGGTGTGGCACGAAATGAATCCCCTGAATCTACTACCCAAGACTCAAAAATATTATATATAGAAAGAATCAAAGCATCTTCTAACACATCACCTGTTACATTTGCCTCCTGATTTTTCTCATGTTGTCCATCTCTTTGTTTCTTTCGAGCTCTATAGTATTTCTTTAGATTTCCTTTCTTCCCACAATTCCAACACTCTATCTTTCCCAATATGGATTTGGATCTGCCCTTCTTGGAATTCCCATGGTTCCTCGATCCCTTTCCTCTATCCTTTTGTCTTCCCCTGTTCTCCATGTTTAACACATTACCTGATGTCTCACCTATGCTTTTCCATCGCATTTCCTCACTAAGGATAACACCAACAACATTATAAAATTTTAAAGTGTTTGAACCAAAGACAAAGTTGCTTACAACCATGACCAAACCATTCCACATTTCTAGAAATGAGCACAAAATTAGAATAGCCCTGACCTCATTGTCAAAGTCCACTTTTACAGAACTTAGTTGATTAGTAACTGTATTAAATTCGTTTAAATGATCTACAACAGACCCACCTTCTAACATATTCATATTAAATAACATCTTCATTAGAAATGCCTTATTGGACATCGAGGGTTTTTCATACATTTTAGCCAATGTTTCCATCAACTCCTTCATTGTCCTTTCTTTCAAAATATTGAAAGCCACCGACATTTCTAGGCTCATCCCTATTGTTCCTAGTTCCTTTTTGTCAAGAACCTCCCATTCTTCATCCTTCATGGCCATCAACTTCTTTGCTATTCCACCCAATGGTACGAATAGATTCTTATGATATGAATAATATTCCATCTACATCTTCCATAACTGGTAGTTTTGGCCGTTAAATTTCTTGACCCTAAACTTTCCATCATCAACCATTACTCCCACTCAAATGAGGAACCCTCTTTTCTTGTGAATTACCTTTCACTCTGATACCAATTGTTAGATAAACAGGGTCGCAGAGCAATAAAATAAAACAAATGTGGAAATAAAACACATAAGATACACTATACAATAGAGACACAGATATACATGGTTCACCCAATGTGGGCTACATCCACCGGAGAAATTTCTAGGTCCTTCCTTTTTATTATCCAACAAATGAAGGAATACAAACTATAGCACACCTATTGTAACTTCCTATTCTTTCTCTCACAATATCCTCTCTGAGAATAAAATATTTTCAATCATATATAGCTGCAATACAATTCCCTCATAAAAGAGGAGTTCCTTCTAGGGAAAAAAACCCTAACATAACTTCTACCATCAGATCAACGACTTTATAATGAACGGTCCAGATTTACTATGAAATTACAATATACATTTACAAGGAAAATTTTACTTCAAGGGATTCACCCCCGGACCCCTCGTGGAGGGGTGTAAAGTCTTCATGGAATATAAATACAGTTGGAAACAAAGACCTCTAAATCAGGAAGATAATCATTCTCCACAACCAACACCTTTGTGCTTTTGATTCTTCACTGATAGACTCTGTCAACCCTAACTAGAACCTCCATCGTCATATGGAATATGGTTAGTTTACTTCTCCCTTTGGGACTATCGATCCTTCTCATTCGTGTTACTTCTAGGATATTAAGTTTCCTTTGGATGAGGCTATCCTTGAATCCATGACTATAGACAATATATTGTGGGGATACTTACACCGTGGTTTTTGTTTTCTTCCTTGTTGGGATATTTTCCAGGTTGACTATCGAAGAGACTCTTGGTCAGAGCCTAGCAGTGGACTCTACCTGAACTAGTAGTATGCATGAGTAGTAAGGTTGTGTGGTGCCTTATAGTATATTCTATAGTCCAGGTTTTCAAATTCAATTTTTCTATTCAGTAGCACCTCTTATTTTCCAAATTTTCTATCTATATTGGATTTATTAACTTCTAGATGAATGTTACTAGCCTTATATGCAGGATCTTGGAGACATTTGTTCTTTGAAATGTATTCATCGTATCGATCTGTTCTGACAGGTATTGACCTCAAAAATGGCATATAGGTTAGTTTTTACCTACTTTCATTTTTTCATTATATGTTTCCTGGTTCATTTGGCCTTAGGATCGACCCCACTAAATTGCAACACTAAACTTCCTTGTTGATAAGTGTGTCATACTTTATGAGGTAGAGCCTTCCTTCCATGGGAATCTTAGTTAGAGAATTTTTTTCCATTTGGGGCCCATGATGAATTTTTTAATAGGCATGGGAGTCCTTTTAGTCCCACCATGACTTTGTGTTGAAGCCTCATCCTTCTTCTTCATCTTTTTTCTGGCCTATACCCATGGGGACTCCCCTAGAGCATGGTTTATTTCCTTTCAAGCTCATTTAAACTATGAAAGTGACATCTAGCAAGATATTATTTATCTTTTTCGTACTCACTTAAATTACATACGAAAAGGATCCCCCTTGGAGTCCCTTTATGCTCTTGTCAGACTCCCTAAAATTGAAAATATTTCCAAGCAATCTTTTTTTCCTTCACGCTCGTCAAGCTGAAATTTGAAGGCACATCTTTCCGATGATAGTTTACCCATTTTTCGGTCTGGATGGATAATTGATGCAAAAGGTATGCCCTAGGAGCTATGGTTCTCTAGGAGTATTCTCAGGTGTAATTTTAACCCTTTTTTGGTCCTGAGGGACTAAATTTGTGAAAATGGGTCATTCTCCCTGGTTTTGGTTTATCAATTTTTCAGTCCTTAGAGATTATTTAAGAAAAAGGAAACCCATTGGAGTCTTCTTTAAACCCTTTTCAGACTCCCTAAACAAGAAAATATAGTCGAGTGACCTTGTTTCTTCCACACTTGTTAATTGGTCCAAAAGGAATATCTATTTCACATAAGTTTAACACTTTTTTCGGCCAATAGATTACCCAAGAAAAAGGTACGCCTCGAGAGACATGTCTCGCTCAGAGAGTTATCCTAAGTTGTGTTTTATACTTTTTTTGGCTCAGGGGACTAAATTACGAAAAAGGACGAGTGAGTTCATAGTTAAGATCTTTTCAAACTCCTTAAAATTGAAAAGATAGTCGAGTGATCTTGTCTCTGTCAAACTCGTTAAAAAATTTTGAAGAGACATCTTTTTAGTATAAGTTTAACCCTTTTTTTAGACCGAATGGACTATGTACAAAAAAGGAATACTCTATCCCTAGTGACCAAAAGAGTTCTCCATGGTATGATTTTATTCTTTTTCGGGCCCTGGAGACTAAAATGTACGAAAAATAACACTTTGGAGTCTTCTTTTAGTGTTTTTCAGACTCTCTAAACGTGAAAAACCTCCGAGCTTACCTTCTCTGGGATCATAAAACTCTACATGGAAGGAGTCTCATTGTCTAATTCTATAATCGCATCGCATGTCTCATCCTTGCATCTTTTTCCTAATGCCAACTTCATTTTATTATTACAGAACCTTTAGCGCATTCCTTAGGTGCAAGCCTTGTAGCATTTTCTCCCTTGCGATCTGACACCTTGACCCATGGAGGATTTTTTCCCAAGTGTCCTTATCTTGCACATGTCTTCTTGCACTGAACATTAGTATGTTCCATGCACTTGGAACCAGTTTTCTTTTCCATGACACTCGTTCCTCCTTTGTAATGTATCATTCTTTTATTATTTTTCAATCTCGCTAAATACATGAAAAAGACAAAAAAATAAAATATTCCAAAAAGAGGGGGTGGGGAAACATTCTCTTTTGTTGGCAACAATATATCCACCCTTGGACAGAGCACATCCTTTTGTTTGTTATGAAAGCATTGGGATCTAGTATGTCCATAGGAATTTTTTATCATTACATAGATTTGTGTCCTCCTCCATTTGGTTACTCTTCCAAACACATGGAGAGTTTGTGGTACCCCCTGTGCCACAAACTTATGCTAATAAAATGTTTCCTGAGTTGTTTCATATATTGTGCTCTTCTCCAAGAGGAAATTTTGCAACCTGAGTCAACCATTCTGTGATAAGTCTATTGAACTTCATGAGTCAGCCATCCTAAGAGTCCTTTTAAGTTCACATTCAGAATGAATGAAGTTCGGTGCTTGATGATCGAGGTCCTCTAGTCTTTCATGAAAACATGTCGAATACCTCAGTGTAGTGAGTTGTATTCTCCTATTATACTCCCACCTGATTTTTAAATATCTTCAAGCTATTGCTTGAGTTATGAAGCTATATCATCTCCAGTTGACCCTAATTATTTTTGGCACGAAATGAGAGAAGAGATATAATAAGGAAATGTACAACAAAATATCAGATATCCAATAATATAACAGAGATATATAACCATAAACACAAAGATACAGTAATACACAATTTATATTAATGATTGAAATGTACAAAATTGTAGAAATACAGAGTGAAAGACTCTCAAGAATATTGGCATCTTATCTCTGAGAAGAGATGTGACGTCTATTCTCATTCAAGAGAATATGATTACAATGAGTCTCTAAAGGAATTTGTAACATAAATAAAATCCAAAACCCTAACCCCGAAAGATGAAAAGGCAACAGTTTTGTGGACCCTGTTTTGGGTAGTTTGGTGTATCAACTTCCCAGGGGTGTAACTTTGGCATACAATCTTCGTTTGGGATGCACGATAGCTTGTTGGAAAGGTATCTTCGAGGAGATTCATTTTTCATGATCAATGAAATCCTTTGGATATCATTGATGTGTTCGATCCCAAAAAAAAAATCATTTAGGCCCTCAAAATGGCCCCAGAAGTTTAGGAACTGAAAAACTGCTAAAAATAGTAAATTGCCAGAAGATTGTTTTGAGCCAGTTGGAATAGGTGGGTGGCCACCAATATCCACCTGGATCAATTCTCCCTACTTAGGAATAAATTTTCTCCATTGCATTGATTTCTAGGGGGAGAGGGAAAAGTGTTTGTTGAATCTACATCTTGATGTGTTGCTTGCCTTGTTGGAGAAGTTGTGTTTCTTAGCTTATTGAAGGTTGTTACAAACCTATGGCTAGAAGGGTTGGACCCTTTTAAAAAATATGGCTACATGAGATGATTGTGTGCAGAAGGAATCCTTTTCATTTTCTTCAATCTTGTTGACCTGCTTCTATTGGACAGAAGGTGCTTGGACTAAGGTTGCAGTGGTTGCGATGTTCTTCTCTTCACCTTTTGAACAGACTGTGAAGAAGCTAAATTTTGTAGTATGATATACTACCTTACGACATTGTTTAGGTGGGACAGTAGTTGGAACTACCTCTGGTATCCTGTAGAGATAACCCCCCATAGTAACAATGACACTATAGGGTCGAGACTCATAAAAAATATGGCACTTCCACATATATGGCTATCCCAACATAACATCACAAATATCAAGAGGGGAAACATCACACAATACCTCATCCTTGAAGGGTTGGATTCCATAGAACATGCGACATTGTTGGCTGACACAGAGAACTAGTCCCTGGTGAAGCCACCCAATGTTGTATGGTTGTGACTGTGGTGTTTTCGACAATCCCAACTGTTTGACAGCCTCTACTGAGATGAGGTTCTTCTAGCTTCCAATATCAACAATTAAACGAAATGAGGCACCCTTCACCCACATACGTGAATGGAATATGTGCTCCCCCTCTTCCGAATCGGTTGGTTTTTCTAGTTGAATTGTTGCGGTCACGACAGTAGCAGTGGGGTCTGCATCGATGATTTGTCTTCTGCTAGGATTTTCTGAATCAAAGTTTGGCTCCTTTTCTTTGACCTCGGCCACCACTGATTGTTTTGAGCGACATTCATCGGTGTTGTGTTAGGGGATTTTGTGGAAATCGCACCACTTTCCACTATCCTTCTTCGTCTTTTCATTACCCTTCCTTTCCTATAGCTTGGGATGGTTTTCGGGGGGCTATTTGTTAGGGTGGTCTGTATCATGATTTGGTTGTTGCAGATTTGTAGACACGAAATCCTGTTTGTTTTTGTGCTTAAATTTCTGCTCAATTTTGACAGCATATCGATAAGCAACACCCAGTGATGAGATGTCCAAAAAATCCATTTCAATTTGGATGTATCTGTGTAGAACCACGCGGTATTTCAAAAAAAAAAATGTCACTCAGATTCTTTGATACCCAACTTGGTGTGCAAGGTATGGAAAGTATCAGTGAACTCTGACACTGCTTGTCCCCTCTCTTTCCATAGCGTGGTCCATCTCATGTACTAGTCATCATAGTTACCAACAAGGTAATATTGCTCCTTGACAACATCCACAAAAAACTCCTAAGTGGGCTCAACCCCATATATTCTAGAATCCTATGTGGAAAGTTTTTCCCAGTAAGTTTCCCACCAATGTTTGACATGGGGGATAGCCTTAAGGAGTGCAAAGGTGATATTTTCCATGTCGGAGAAATTGTGAACAGAGAAATAACCTTCAAGTAGATTTAACCATTTTTCTAGGGCATTCGCATCTACCTGTCCTTCAAATATGGGAATATCAAAATTAATTTGTACCTTGAAAGGTGAGTTTCCTCCAAAGTGGTCTCTAGATGACGATGCACCTATTTTTATTGCAGGCGTTGAAGGATGTGGGAAAAATTCTCCATCATTTCATCCCTTTGTCGCGTGAGAGCTTGCTCAAGCAACAGATTAATAGAATCTTATGCTCCTTAAATTTTCTTTTCTTCCTCTATGGATGGTTTCATGAGCGTACGAGAGAAATTTTCTTCAAGAGAGACAAGCTCAAGACCCAACTGGCTGTACTCCGACCTCGTCGAGTACATGCACTGAAAAAAACGATCAAGAGCAACCTGCTCTGATATCACTGATCCAAATTATTTTTGGAACAAAATGAGAGTGGAGATATAAAAAATAAATGTACAAAGATATATCAAATATACAATAATATAACAGATATATATAACCATAAACACAATGAAATAGTAATACGCAATTTCTATTAATGAGCGAAATGTACAAAACTGTAGAAATACAGAGTGAAAGACTTGCTAAAATGGTGGAATTTTATCTCTGAGAAGAGATGTGACGGATACGATCATTCAAAACAAGATGATTAAATTGAGGCTCTAAAGGCCTTTTTAACATAAAGAAAATCCAAAACCATAACCCCGGAAGATGAAAAGCCAACAGTTTTGTGGACCCCGTTTTGGGTAGTTTGGTGTATGAACTTCCTAGGGGTGTAAATTTGGCATACGATCTTTGTTTGGGGCACATGATAGCTATTTGGAAAGGTATTTTCGAGGATATTCATTTGGGGCTCAATCAGATCCCTTGAATATCATTGAGGTGCTCGATCCCAAAAAAACTTCAATTAAGCCCTCAAAATGGCCTTCGAAGTTTAGGAACGGAAAAACTGCTAAAAATAATAAATTTCCAAAAGATTTTTTTGAGTCGGTTGGAATAGGTGGGAAGCCACTGATATCCACCTGGATCACCAGCCATAGACATTAATTTCTCCTGAATATTCATATAATATTATATATATATTGATGATTTTGAGATGTAGATCCGTTGTGTATTATTCACGGCTACACTTTATATTGGAATACACATTGGTCATGTATCCATGATTACTATATATATGACATGGATTTGTAGTGTAATTGATTGGAAACCATGCTTAGCTTGTCCTAAGCATGGGAATGCCCACCTCGGTGATTATTATTATCTTATTGCAGATGACGCGCTCACATATACTTGTTTGGGTTTACTCGAATCCAGTGCTTTCCCACTCTATTAAAGATGTTGTAATGTATTTCAGCCATCAATTGCTATTATGACCTCACACATTAGGGGGCATATTTTATAACTTAAAATTCCACTACTATGCATTTATGATGTTGGCCTGCTCATTCATACATCTTCCAACCCTTTTTGTTGGATTTCTTCTCAAAAAACATTTTTTTGTATAGTATATGTGACTTGAGGCATATGTAGAGTGTGTACACATGCATATTGCATATCTAACAAACCATGTATACATGTTAGTTGCATAACTGAAAGCCCGCATGTACTCTAAAAATTTGCAAAAAATATATACATTTCACACTTTCCAATGGAGTTTATGGGCTATATTAAGTTTTGAAACCATTTTACCTCTTGTATCCCTTATGAAAACAAATTAACCATCATTTTCTCATATAAAAATGGCCCTAGGGGGGTCATTTGGATATATCAAACTATATGCAAGAGAACTCTGCCAAATGTTTTGCCTTGTTTTCCAAGCTTTCTGCATTTCGCTCTGAGTTTCATCCTCAACATTCCCTTCCATCCATCCTCCTTATACCATCCATCCTTTTCCATTATATTGTCTTGTTGGTGGTGAGGATAGTATTGGGAATAATTCACTTGGAGACAAATTAGAGGAACCCAGGAAAGGTTCGTGGAGCAGCACCAACAAAATTTAGGTTGCAACTTCCAATTTTTGTTATTAATAAAAGAGAAACGTTATTGTCCCAGATCTTTATGTCTATGTGTTTGTGTTTATGAATATTTTAATGAATAAATAACCTTTTAGATAATATTGATAATTAAGCATATGTTGTCATAGTTTGTTCGATAACATTCTTTCAGACTAGCTTTGGGAGGAGGCCTACAATCTTGGAGCAGATAGTAATCGGAAGGGATAATCATCAACCATAAGGAGTTAAGGTACACATCTCTATCTTCCTTATCTTCCCTTAATTATAGTAAGGTTTTGTTTATTTTGGGGTAGAATAGAATATTTTATGTCTTTTAAGGTGTCAAGGATCTGCCTAGTCGTTAGACCCATATTAGGGGGATTTTCCCCATAAAACGATGTGCACATAGTTATTTATATGATTGTTCATGAGTTATTGGAGTGTTACAATGTTGCTAACGAAGAGCATGATGAAGAATATCCTAGGAATGTGCAAGTACCTAAAATAGGAGGAGAATGAGAAGTGAAAGGGCCAGAGCTTGAGTCTGTTATGTACACATAGTAAATAAATATGTGGAAGGTAAACATTGGGATGACAGAGAACCTGAATTTTGTGCAAATAGGGGATTACTAGATTGATGAAACATTAGAGAATATTTTAGACTTATTGCGCGAATATCAATACCTATTCCCAACTACATTTTCAGAGATGAAGGGGATAGATGGGGACTTAGGAAAGATGAAGATTCCTTTGAAACTAGGTGTTAAGCCAATGTGATAGAGGCATTAAAAGTTAAATCCAAAGTACAAAGAGAAGAATAAATCAGAAATAGACAAAATGTTGGACTTAGGGATCATTGACCCCGTGGTGGAATCAGAGTGGATAATTCCAATGGTAGTGAAAGACAAGAAGACAGGAGGAATCAAGATTTGCGTGGATATGAGGAAGTTGAATGATGTGTGTTTACACGATACATTTAGAACACCATTCATAGATGAGGTATTGGAGAAAATAATAGAGAAAGAGACTTATTCTTTCACAGATGGATTCTGATGGTACCATCAGATAAAAATTGCGCAGGAGGACCAATACAAGACTACTTTTACGACATAATGGGGAAGTTATTGGTATACAGTAATTCCCTTTGGACTGAAGAATTCCCCTACAATTTTTTCAAGAGTGGTGGTTGTAGTGTTCAAGGAATTTATCCATAAGTTTCTTGAAGTATACTTAGATGATTGAATTGTGTTCAGTCTACTGAAGGATCACATAGAAGTACTCAAGATAATGTTGGATAGATGTAGTCAATGTCATATTTCGCTAAACTTGAAGAAGTGTGTTTTTTTCACACCATTTGGAATGTTTTTGGGCCATGTAGTGTGCAAGCATGGATTACTAGTGGATCCATCCAAGATTGCAGTGATTCTAGAGTTATAACCACCTACATCAATCAGATAGTTGAGGGAAACTTTGGTTCATACAAGATATTATAGGAAGTTTATCAAAGTATATGCATAGATCACAACACATATGGAAAATTTGTTGAAGAAGGAAGAAACATTCCAATGGAATGAGGACTTTCATAAGGGTTTGGGCACCCTAAAGAAAAAACTAGTGACCGTACCAATTTCGATGTTTCTGGATTTGAACAAGGAGTTCCATAATCATGTAGATGCGTCATCCATAGCATTGGGCCCAGTACTATCTCAACCATTAGAGGGAGACATAGATCACCTAATTAATTTTGCAAGTAGGAATATGTTCAATATCAGAGAATAATTACACCACTACTGAATGGGAAGGATTGACAATGGTATATGCGCTACAGAAATTTAGACATTATTTATTGGGGTCTCACTTTAAAATGTACACATACCATTCTGCATTAAAATACTTAGTGAACAAGCTAGTGTTGGGGAGAAGGACATGTAGATGGTTATTGTTGTTTCAAGAATACGATTTTGAGGTTGTGTTTAAACCAGGGAAGTTGAATGCAAGACCAGATCATCTATTTCACATACTATCAGGGGAAGATGCAAGGAATTTAGATCACAACTTACCAGATGTGAAACTATTTGCAGTTAAAATGGTGGATGATTACTTCACATACATCATGCAATTTCTTTGTACAGGAATGGCCCCATCATATATGATAGTTGTGTAGAAGAAACATTTGGTAGTCAAAGAGGTAGACTATCATCTCATTGCAGGAAATTTGTATAAGTTGGGTGCAGATGGAATATTGGGACGATGTGTGTTGGAACATGAAAGGCCTATGATACTCACATAAGTGCATGAAGGGATTGAAAGAGGACATTATGTGATGCAGGAGCATCAACAACACATTAGCAGGCAGCGCACTAGGAGGGAAAAGATCCTGGTAAATCTAAAATTTATTGTAATTAAAGTTTTAAAGGCCCAAGGAGGGATAAGCCATTATATTGTGTAAGGTTGAGTGTAAGTCAACTTTAATGGATGACAGGAAGATGGATCTATATCTAATTTGGACTAGATGTAAATTAAATGTAATTTAATGTGAGTAGGTGGAGGAAGGCTCGAGAATCCCCTCTTTTGTAAAAATATCAATGTATTGAGATGATAGGATGAGAGGCATTAGACAATTAGAGAGTAGATAATCTCATGAGGAGAGAAAGAGAAGAGAAGAGAGGAGTGGATAAAAATAATTGAGACTCTATTGAAGTCCAATCGTGTATACATTATACAAAGCATTCATATTTAATAAATAAAAAATAGATTTCCCTGCATATGATTCTCTGTGTGTATATTCTATGTGAATGAATGTGTTTCTTGAATGTTTATTGTGCATGTATGAATGTTATGAATTTATTGAAATGTTTCCCTTTGCAAGAATAAGATAGAATTCCCTATATTTCTTAGTTTCTAAGTGTTCTGGGCTCTCAAGGCTAGTGCAAGGAGTGCACACCAGAGTTGTTGGAAAACTCTGAGAAGCCATCACAAGGTGTGCGCAAGAACTCGGTCAGGAGTTCAGGAAGAGCATGTCAGGTGGGAACACCAAAACAAGTCACAAGCTCAGAAGGGATAGTGCAAAGAGTGCATAGAGAGAGCGCAAGGAGTGTGCCTACACTTAGAGCAGTGTAAACTCTCAAGGGAAGGTCAGTGCAAGTGTGCACAGAGTAAGTGCAATGAGTGTAGAGGTGAGTCTTTAGAGACCAATATTCAGGAGGCAAGTGCAATGAGTGAAAAAAAAAAACATTTGGTTAAGTGTTGGTCAATATAAAGCAGAAGAGTAAGTGTGAGGAGGCCATAAGGAGTCATCTGGAAGAAGAACACTCTGACAGTGTTTGCAAGCTTGGGAGGAAGAGCGAAGAGTGTGAGGATGGCACAAGAGTTCATCTGAAATAAAAAAGGATTGAACCCTTTGTAGTTGGAGAGTTGGTAGCTCAAAAGAATGATCCTAGACTGGGAAGTCGCATGAACCCCTAGGAAGGGTGGGGGTTTGCATCATATGGTATCATAGCACAAACAAAAAAAAATTGTCTAATACCATCATATGGTATCAGAGCATATTTTTGTTTGCAGACAACAGGAAAAGGATGAGAAGGAAGAGTATTGAAGCTCTGTCTGAAGAATTATTTACATGTGTGCAACAAACAAAAAACTATACAGGAGGGCAGGGAGAGGAGAAAATGGATGTTGAAGGCGATAGACAAGGTCCCAAAGGAGACCACAAGTAGATGAGAAAAGAAGATATGGATAAGGAGCTCAAGGATATCCGAGAGGATCTCGACAGGATAAAGCAGAAAATGAAACAGGAAGTGCAAGGGAGTTGGAGGTATGAGTGGCCCATGAACAGAAAGGTAAAGTGGCCTATCTAGCAGTTGATTTACAGGAAGTAGAAGAAAATAATGAGGAGGTAGTTGACGCAAGTAGAAAACCTTAGGAGCACAGAGGAGGAGTTGGTTTCTATTTTTGAACTAGAATATGGAGAAATCCTTAGTGAGGAGGAAGAGATATCATCTAAAGATCTCATAGATTGTCAGGAGGGCGATGAGAAAGGATCAGTTAAAGATATCATAGACTGCCAGGAGGGAAGAAAGAAAAATTCAAGTTTCTTGGTCGGAAAAGACGTGATGACACTATCTAAGTGTCTCGATAACTCGAAGGAGAGTTCATATCAGCAAGGAGTGTTGACTAGAGAGGAGGAAGCTCATAGGTGCATTTGGATCATTGGGGGAATCAACATATTCCCACCAAGAATCCCACCAGAGTCCACTACATCTGTTTCACATGAGGAAGTGATGTAGGAGGCATCCGAGGAAGAGGCCATTGGGAAAAGTGTTTATAAACCTAATAGTTTATGTGTTGCAGGTGCAAAAGAAGAAATACATCTAGTAGAGACGGTCATGCAGTAGGAGCATTCATATGCAATGCTCACTCGGTGGGAGACAGAGTTGAAGATGTTGGAGGATTGGTTAGATAATCTAGATACATGGGAGGACTATCAGAAGGAGACAATCATGCAAAGAGGAGAATAATTCCAACATAAGGAGTAGCTGGATGGAGTTGGACTTATGACATCTAGAGGACATGACAAAGAAATAGAGGAAATGGCAGAAATAAAACTTCCACATGAGATTTCTGAGTAGAAGCTCAATAACATTGTTGTAGAATTGGAGCATTCAGTGGAGTGGCAATCCAATGTGACAGGAGATGAAACTAGAATGGGAGATCATGATGATATGCCCTTTGATCTATGTGAAGAATTGGAAGCCCTGGGAGAAGGAGAAATAACCCAAAGGAGTCTCATCCAACAATTCAAGTTGGGAATTGATGAAGAAGAGGAGATGCAACGGTAGAGAAGACTACAGGAGAGGAGCCATCCCATGGACAAGTTGGATGAGGATATTAACTAGATAAGGAGACTGATGTTGAAGTCATCATAAGAGACATTATGTAACAAGTGGAGGATGACAAGAATATATTGCAGTGGTAAGATGAATGGGGCATTGCAACATAAATTTTGGAAGCCTAGAGGAAATCCTGCAGCTACAGCAGGACCGAAACAAAAACAACGCAGAGCAGTATATGGACAGCTCCAAAAAGGATTTTTGGATCCTAGAGGATATCAACAATAGCAGCAGAGGAGCCATGAGAAAGAGCTCATGATTTTTTCAGCATACGAGTATGATGTAGGAGAATCAGTAAAGTGTCAGCAGACAGAGTAGCAGCCCACTAGGAGGGAGCATATCCCGAGGAAAGAGAAGTGCCACCCTTCTCATTTTCGAGTTTAAATCTAAAATTTAAAGTAATTAAAGTTTAAAAGGATTGGGGAGGGAAGATACATTATATTTTGTAAGGATGAGTGTAAGTAGAATTTAATGGCTGATAGGTGGATGGATCTAGATCTGATTCAGACTATATGTAAATTAAATGTAATTTAATGTGAGTAGGTGGAGGAAGGCTCGAGAAGCCCCTCTTTTCTAAAAAGATCAATGTATTGAGATGATAGGGTGAGAGGAATTTGAGAATTAGAGAGTAGAGAAGCTCATGAGGAGAGAGATAGAAGAGAAGAGAGGAGATGATAGAAAGAACTGAGACTATGTTGAAGTCTAGTCTTGTATACATTGTACAAAGAATTCAGATTTAATAAAAAAACTAGATTTCCCTGCATATGATTCTCTATGTGAATGAATGTTTTTTCTGAATTTTTATTGTGCATGTATGAATATTTTGAATGTATTAAAATGTTTCCCTTTGTAGGAATAAGATTGAATTCCCTATCTGTGTGAGTTTCTGAGTGTTTTGGGCTCTCAAGGTTAGTGCAAGGAGTGCACACCAAATTTGTTGGAAAAGTCTGAGAAGTCAGCGCAAGGGGTGCATAAGAACTCAGTCAGGAGTTCAGGAAGAGCATTCTAGGTGGGCACACTAGAACATGTCACAAGCTCAAAAGGGATAGTGAAAAAAATGCACGAAGTGAACACAAGACGAGCGCCTACACTCAAAGCAGTGTAAAAGCTCAAGGGAAGGTCAGTGCAAGTGTGCACAGAATAACCACAAGGAGTGCGCAGGTGAGTATTTAGAGTCAAATATTTAGGAGGCAAGTGCAAGTATTGCACAAAGCCAACATTAGCTTAAGTGTTGGTCAATCGCAAGAGCAAGAGTTAGTTCCAAGAGGGAAGAATGAGTTATATGAAAGAAGAACACTCTGACAGTGTTTGTAAGCTCGGGAGGAAGAGCGTAGAGTTCCAGGAGAGCACAAGAGGTCGTCTGAAAGAACAAAGGACTGAACCCTTTGTAGTCAGAGATTTGGAAGCTCATAAGAATGATCCTAGACTAGGAGGTCGCGTGAGCCCCTAGGAGGGGTGGCGGTTTTCATCATATGGTATTAGAGAACAGACAAAAAAAATTGTTTGATACCATCATATGGTATTAGAGAATAATTTTGTTTGCAGAAAACAGGAAAAGGAGGAAAAGGCAGAGTACTGAAGCTCCATGTGAAGAATTGTTTGTAGGTGTGTAGTAGACAATAGACTTTCCAGGAGGGCAGGGAGAGGAGAAAATGGCTATCAAAGGCCATAGACAAGGTCCCAGAGGAGATATGAAGCAGATAAGAAAAGAGGAGATGGATAAGGAGATAAAGGAGACCCAAGAGGAACTCGACAGGCTAATGCAAAAAATGCAGCAAGAAGGACAAGGGAGCTGGAGGTATGATTGGCCCATGAAGAGAAAGGTAAAGTGGCCTATCTAATAGTTGATTTACAGGAAGCAGAAGAAGATACTGAGGAGGTGGTTGAGGCAAGTAGAAAACCTTAGGAGAACAAAGGAGGATATGGTTTACAATTGTGAGCTAGAAGATGGAGAAATCCTCAGTGAGGAGGAAGAGATATCAGTTGAAGATCTCATATATTTCTAGGAGGGAGATGAGAAGGGATCAATTTAATATCTCATAAATCACCAAGAGGGAAGAAAGGAAAATTCAAGTTTCTAGGTGGGCAAAGAGGAGATGAGACTGTCTGAGAGGTTCAAGAACTAAGAGGAGAGTTCAGATCAAGAATGAGTGATGACTGGAGAGGAGGAAGATCATAGGTGCATTTTGATCATTGGGGGAATCAACATATTCCTACCAAGAATCCCACCAGAGGCCAATGCATGTGTTTCACATGAGGAGGTGATGCATGAGGCATTCGAGGAAGAGGGCATTGGGCCAAACGTTTTTAAACCTAACAGTTTATGTGTTGTAGGTGCAGAAGAAGAAATACATACAACTGAGACTATCATGCGGGTGCGCATTGAGATGCAATGCTCACTCAGTGGGAGACAAAGTTGAATATGTTGGAGGATTGGTTACACAATCCAGAGACAGAGGAAGACTGCTAGAAGGAGATAGTTATGCAGAGAGGAGAATAATTCTAGCATGAGGAGAAACTGGATGGAGTTGAACTTATGCTAGCCCGAGGAGATGACAGAGAGACAGAGGAACTGGTAGAAATAAAAATGTTAGAGGAGATGGTTGAACAACAACTCAGTAACATTGTTGTAGAATTGGAGCATGTATTGGAGTGGAAATCCGATGCCACAAGAAATGAAACTAGCATGGGAGATCATGTTGATTTTCCCTTTGATCTGTGTGAAGAATCAGAAGCCCTGGGAGAAGGAGAAATAACCTAGAGGAGGCTCATCCAACAAGTCGATTTTGGAATTGATAAAGATGAGGAGATGCAATAGTAGAGAAGACTGCAATAGAGGAGGTAGTCGATGGATAGGTTGGACGAGGAAAATGAGTAGATAAGGAGACCGATGTTGAAGTCGGCAAAGGATACAGTCAACAACAAGCATAAGCTAACAAGAAGATATTTCACTGGCAAGATGAATGGGGCACTACAACATAAATTTTGGAAACCTAGAGGAAATCATGCAGTAGCTGCATGACCAAAACATCAGCAAGGTAGAGGAGAAAATGGACAGCTCCATAATGGAGTTTAGGATCCTGGAGGATCTCAATAGTAGCAGTGGAGGACCCATCAGTAGGATCTTGTGATTTTGTCAACAGAGGCATATGATGCAGAAGCATCAGCAACACATTAGAAGCCAACACAACAACGCACTAGGAGGGAGAAAATCCCGAGGAAAGAGAAGCGTCAATCTTCTCGTTTTCGAGTTTGAATATAAAATTTAATGTAATTAAAGTTTGAAAGGATTAGGGAGGTTTGATCCATTATATTGTGTAAGGATGAGTGTAAGTCTCCTTTAATGGCTAGCAGGTATATGGATCTAGATCTGATTCAGAGTGTATGTAAATTAAATGTAATTTAATGTGAGTAGGTAGAGGAAGGCTCAAGAAGCCCCTTTTTTGTAAAAAGCTCAATGTATTGAGATGATAGGATGGGAGGAATTAGAGAATTAGAGAGTAGAGAAGCTCATGAGTAGAGAAAGAGAAGAGAAGAGAGGAGAGGATAGAAATAAATGAGACTCTGTTGAAGTCTAGTCTTGTGTACATTATACAAAGAATTCAAATTTAATAAAAAAAAAATAGATTTCCCTCCATATGATTCTCTGTGTGTATATTCTATGTGAATGAATGAATTTTATGAATGTTTATTATGCATGTATGAATGTTATTAATGTATTGAATTGTTTCCCTTTGCAGGAGTAAGATATACTTCCCTATTTGTGTGAGTTTTTGAGTGTTCTAGTCTCTCAAGACTAGTGCAAGGAATGCACACCAGAGTTGTTGGAAAACTCTGAGAATCTAGTGCAAGAACTCAGTCAGGAGTTCAGGAAGAGCGTGTCAGGTGGGAACACCAGAACAGGTCACAAGATTGGAAGGGATAGTGAAAAGAGTGCACATATCGAGCGCAAGGAGTGAGCCTACACTTGTAGCGGTGTAAAAGCTCAAGGGAAGGTCAGTGCAAGTGTGCACATAGTAAGCACAAGGAGTGCGCACGTGAGTCTTTAGAGTCCAATATTCAAGAGGAGAGTGCAAGGAGTGCACGAATCTAATATTCGATTAAGTGTTGGTCAAGATCAATATCAAGAGTAAGTGTCAGGAGGGCATAAGGAGTCATTTGAAAGAAGAACACTCTAATAGTGTTAGCAACCTTGGGAGGAAGAGCGTAGAGTGTCAGGAGGGAACAAGAGGTCATCTGACAGAACAAAGGATTGAACCCTTTGTAATCGGATATTTGGAAGCTCAAAAGAATGATCCTATACCAATAGGTCACGTGAACCCCTAGGAGGGGTGGGGGTTTGCATGATATGGTACCCGAGTGCATATAAAAAAAATTATGATACCGTCATATGGTATTAGAGAATATTTTTGTTTGCAAATAGAAGGAAAAGGAGGAGAAGGGAGAGTACTAAAGCTCTATGTGAAGAAATTTTTGTAGGTGTCCAACAGAAAACATAATTTCCAGGAGGGCAGGGAGAGGAGAAAATAACTATTGAAGTTCGTAGATGAGGTCCCAGACAAGACCGCAAGAAGATAAGAAAAGCAGAGAAAGATAAGGAGCTCAAGGAGACCCAAGAGGAGATCGATAGGCTAATGAAAAAAATGCAGCAAGAAGCACAAGGGAGATGGAGGTATGAGTGGCCCATGAAGAGAAAGGTAAAGTGGCCTATCCAACAATTGATTTCCAGGAATCATAAGCATATATTGAGGAGGTGTTTGAGGCAAGTAGAAAACATCAGGACGATAGAGGAGGAGATGGTTTATGTTTGTGAAATAGAAGATGAAGAAAGCCTCAGTGAGGAGGAAGAGATAACATTTGAAGATCTCATAGATTGCCAAGAGGGTGATGAGAAGGGATTAGTTAAAGATCTCATAGACTACCAGGAGGGCAGAAAGGAAAAGTTAGGTTTCCAGGTGGGAAAAGAGAAGATGAGACTATCTGAGAGTCTCAATAACTCAGAGGAGATTTCAAATCCACAAGGAGTGTTGACTGGAGAGGAGGAATATTAGAGGTGTATTTTGATCATTGGGGGAATCATCATATTCCCTCCAAGAAGCCCACCAGAAGCCAGTTCATGTCTCACACATGAGGAGGTGATGCAAGAGGCATCCAAGGAAGAGGCCATTGGGCCAAATATTTTTAAACCTAAAATTTTATGTGTTTCGGGTCTAGAATAAGAAAGACAACCAGAAAAGGTTTTCATGCAGGATGAGAATTCAAATGCAATGCTCACTCAAAGGGAGACAGAGTTGAAGATGTTGGAGGATTGGTTAGAAAATCCAGAGATAGAGTGAGACTTCTAAAAGGAGACATAAATGAAGAGAGGAGAATAATTCCAGCATTAGGAGAATCTAGATGGAATTGGACTTATGCCATCCATAGGAGATGACAGAGAGACAAAGGAACTGGCAGAAAGAAAATTGTCAGAGGAGATGGTTGAGCAGCAACTCAGTAACATTGTTGTAGAATTGGATAATGTAGTGGAGTGGCAAGCCAATGCCACAAGAGATGAAAATAGTATGGGAGATCAAGGTTATATTCCCTTTGATCTATGTGAAGAATTGTAATCCATGGGAGAAGGAGAAATAACCCAAAGAAGCCTCATCCAACAATTGAAGTTGGGAATTGATGAAGAAGAGGAGATGTAGCAGTAGAGTAGATTGCAAGAGAGGATCCATCCCATGGACAAGCTGGATGGGGAAATTGAGGAGATAAGGAGACCGATTTTGAAGTCAACAAAGGAGACAGTCAACAAAAAGTGGAGGCTAAAAAGAAGATATTAAAATGGAAAGATAAATGGGGATGCAACATAAAGTTTGGAAACCTGTAGGAAAGCCTGCAGCAACCGCAGGACCAAAAAAGAAGCAAGGCAAAGGATTAGATGGACATCTCTAGAATAGATTTTGGGATCCTGGAGGATCTCAACAATAGCAACATAGAAGAAATGAGAAGGATCTCATGATTTTGGTAGCATAGGAGTATGATGCAGGAGCATCAACAGTTCACTAGGAGGGAGCAAATCCCGAGGAAAGAAAATCATCATCCTTCTCGTTTTCGAGTTTAAATATAAAATTTAATGTAATTAAAGTTTGAAAGGCTCAAGGAGGGATAAGCCATTATATTGTGTAAGTTTGAGTGTAATTCTCCTTTAATTTCTAAAAGGTATATGGATCTAGATCTGATTCAAACTAGATGTAAATTAAATGTAATTTAATGTGAGTAGGTGGAGGAAATCTCAAGAAGCCTATCTTTTGTAAAAAGATCAATGTATTGAGATGATAGGATGAGAGGCATTAGAGAATTAGAGATTAGATAATATCATGAGAGTAAGAGAAGATAAGAGAGGAGAGGATATAAATAATTGAGACTCTTTTAAAGTCCATTCTTGTATACATTGTACAAAGCATTCAGATTTAATAAAAAAAGTAGATGTCCCTGCATATGATTCTCTGTGTGTATATTCTATGTGAAGGAATGTGTTTTCTGAATGTTTATTGTGCATGTATGAATGTTATGAATTTATTGACATGTTTCCCTTTGTAGGAATAATCTAGACTTCCCTATCTATGTGATTTTTTGAGTGTTATGGGCTCTCAAGGCTAGTGCACACTAGAGTTGTTGAAAAACTCTGAGAAGCTAGCACAAGGAGTGCGTAAGAACTTGGTCAATATTTCAGGAAGAACATGCCAGGTGGGCACACCAGAACAAGTGACAAGCTCATAATGGATAGTGAAACGAGTGCACAGAGAGAGCGCAAGGAGTGTGCCTACACTCAGAGCAGTGTAAAATCTCAAGGGAAGGTCAGTGCAAGTGTGCACAGTGTAATCACAAGGAGTGCGTAGGTGAGTCTTTAGAGTCAAATATTCAGGAGGCAAGTGCAAGAAGTGCATGAAGCCAACATTCGGTTAATTGTTGGTCAAGCTCAAGAGGAAGAGTAAGTTCCAAGAGGGAACACAGAGTCATCTGAAAGAAGAACACTCTAACAGTGTTCGCAATCTCAGGAGGAAGAGGACATAGTGCCAGGAGAGCACAAGAGGTCATTTTAAAGAACAAAGGACTGGACCCTTTGTATTCAGATAGTTGGAAGCTCAAAAGAATGATCCAAGATCGGGAGGTCATGCAAACCCATAGGAGGGGTGGGTGTTTTCATCATAATGCAGGAAAAGAGACTGCACGAAATATTTTGTGTGTATGGATTTGGTGGCCCACACTTGACAAACATGCTAAGGAATATTGTCAGTCATGTGATTTGTGTCAAAGAGTGGGAAAGCCATCTAGGAGGGATGAAATTCCTTTAAATCCACAGGTTACATAGAAATAATTTGATAAATGGTCCATAGAATTTGTGGGGCCAATCAACCCACAAGCACGAAGATCAAAGGAAAGGTACATAATCACTGCAATAGAGTATTTGACAAGATGGGCATAAGTTGCACTAGTCCTAGACTGCACCATGGATATTGTTGCACGATTTTTATTTGAGAATGTAGTCACATGATTTGGGTGTCCACGCATAATACTCGGTGATCAAGGAACACACTTCCTAAATAAAATAATTGTAGAATTGATTAAGGAGTTTCAAATTCATCATCAGAAGAGTACCCCATATTATCCTCAGGCCAATGGGACAGTGGAAGCTTTCAATAAAATCTTGGAGAATTCTTTGACAAATATTTGTAATGTAGGAAGAGATGATTGGGACTTAAGAGTTCCTATAGTTTTATGGGCCTATAGGACAAGAAGAAAAAAATTGACAGGGAAGACACCCTTTAAGTTGGTATATGGGCAAGAAGTAGTGATGCCAATGGAGTTTATTCTACCTAGCCTATGCATTGCAGTGATCATTGATATTTCAGACGCTGGTGCAATAGAGGAGAGATTGTCACAATTGGTATAACTTGAGGAAGATCGGTTTGTCGCAGGTTTCCATCAGCAAGTTTAGAAAGCAAGAGAGAAGGAATGGCATGATAGACACATTAAACAAAAAAAGTTTCAAACATGAGACTTAGTATTACTCTATGATAGTAATTTTATGCAACATCCAGGGAATTTAAGAATGCATTGGTTAGGACCCTATGTGATTCATCATGTGACGAAGACAGGAGTCGCGTAGTTGGAAACCTTGAATGGAGAAATCCTTGGAGGAATGGTGAATGGGAGTCGACTTAAGCTTTATAGAGACAATCGACATGCTACACAGTAATATGAGATATTCCAAACCACATGTATCATAGTAACTGTACTATAGTATCGAGGTAGAAAAAGAAATAAAACCAAATAAAATAAATAAGAAAAGGGGAGAAAAAATAAATAAAAAGTAGAAATAAAAGGGAAGAAAACAAAACAAATAAAAAGTAGAAAAAGGGAAGAAAACAAAACAAATTAAAATGGGTACAGGAAGAAGTGTCACACAGAAAAAGGACGTTTGGCACAGATATAGGGAACAACGTAAATATAGATAAGGGCGTGAAAAAATCGATCGCAGGAAAAGTATGTTAACATGGATTAAAGAAAGGAAACAATGGCTACAAAGTGGTAATGACAAGTAATAAAGACACCGTATGATATTAAATGGTAAAAATCATCGGAAATCATTATGGACTATCCATATGAGGAAAACATCACATAACAGATGTCGTAATAAAGATGGATTTATTTAACCATTCATCAACCTCGTTGGTGGATTGGACAAGTTAGTTAAGGCATAAAGAGACATGAAAATTTTGGCACTAAGGAAATCATACGTGGAAGTTGAAAGGATCCGGGATCAACAGAAGATCCTTTAACAGAACTTAGGACCAATGCAATAAGAATAATTGAAGATAATAGGTGAATTGGCCACTACACAAGACAAGGTGAAACAAGAAACACATGAAACAGAAGAAAAACTTACGGCCTTGACTACGGAAGGGGTAGAAGAGATTGTGGAAACTGAGGCAACAATAATAAAGGAAGTTGTACCAACTAAGGAAGCCTCCTGTTAGGCAAAAATATTGTCAGTTAATTTCATTGTAGTACTTGCCCAACTATTTAATTTGTCAATCTGAGGTTTGTAGGCTTACGAAGCACACACACTATATATGCAGGACTGAAGTAGAAGTAATCTAATCTAAATTGTTGAAATGAAATTAATCTAGGAAAGAATTGAAAGACTAACTAGGAAAACAGGAAATTAATCTAGGAAAGCAATACAACATGTGAAGAGTTGAATGACAAAAGACATATGTGAGCTCACACAATATATCAATCTCAAATTATATTACAAGAATCAAATGACAAGGCATGAAAGAATAACAAAGCTAAGAATCCCCTTCTCCTAATTACAAGACCAAATTATGAATTACATGATCCAATTATGAATAAAATGACTTTGTGAATTACATGACTCCTCCATGAAGAGAGAGAACTCTCTTATATACATGAAAGTCTTGAAGAGTTTCACAATTACAGATCCACTATTCTCTCAGCTTATTCCTTCAAATTCTCCACTCGTATCTTAGATAAGATATCCTATCAAAATCTCCATGATCTTCTCCTTTGAATATGATTGAATGATTGTCCCAAATATTCTTCAAATCTTCAAAGCTTGAAGATAAGATTCGAATTTGAGGCTAGGTGGTAATATTTAACTTTGTTGAAATCTTCAAATATGCCTCCACTCATCATCAAACTCATCCAACCTTGATATATAATGAAAATATATTAATTTCTAATATTTAATCACAAATTCACGTATAATACTAAAATGAATACAATGGAAAATAATAAGGAGAAACCCAAGTATCATTATGGAAATGGTATGATTGAAGGTTAATGGGACGATGAAATGTAAGGAATAGTGAAGGAAAAAGAGGATATAAATGTGACATTTCTGAGGCCCAACATGCCCCCCCAACTCAACTTGTTGCATGCCCTCATGCAACCATGCATGGATCTTCTTAAGAAATTTTAGCATTCAAACTATGGCTTCGATTGATGATGTCCTTTTAACAAGGAATATTTCCAGGATCTAAAATACAGGAGTAGAAGCATGTAAGATATGTGTAACAACATGTGAAATTTTCTTATGGTTGGTTCTTGTGTGACAACCATGAATACAAAAGATGTTGGTTCTTGTGTTAACAACATTCATTTCACTTATTTATTTTCATGCTGCAGTAATTTAACCATATACTCACTAGAAATAATAAGTTGTCAATGTGCATAAGAAAGCATCACTTTGTATAAGAAATCATTTTCTTTATCTTAATGAATCATGCCAACATGTGTATCAATCGAAATGCAACAAAGTGTCGTTGGAAAATGAATGTTACTGAATCATAAATGGAATGATGAGATGGTAAAATGGAATAATAGTACTGAATATGTAGTGAAAATAGGTTCTCTTTCCCCCCAACTGAAGTGGTTGCATATCCTTATGCAACTTGGCATAGGTTATGAAATTGAAAAAGGAAATAGAGGATGGTGAGGGAATTTTCCAAAGTTATTCATTACTAGAAAATAAGGAATTACATGATTACAGATTAGAAAAGAATATACCTCCACTTACCCAATAATGATGATGAACAATGCAATAGGAATATGGTTGGTGCTTGAGCATGGAAGATGTCACTACTACAGGATCATGAAAATGGAACTGCTAATGTTGTTGTTGTTGTAACTGGATCATGGGAAGTGAAGGAATCTGAACTGCTACTGCTGAATCATGAGAAATGTGGAAGGCAGAGAATATGGAACTATGGTACTCTCATAGATCTGAAATCAAACTGTTGCAACTGTTGAGGGGATCATGAACAAGTGCATAGTCTTCACCTGCTACAAACCGATGGTACAATTCTAATCATGCGAATGAATGTGTCGGTTTCAAGCATGAAGATAAATAATTGGATTACTGGCCATTAATGAATGTCGTTAACCAATGTGAGACAAACTCACCAGTGATGTCAATGAGTGTCAAGGTACCCGAGTACATCTTGCGAAGTGAGAATATATGTGCCAATGTCAAGCCACTTGCAAGATCTAACAATGAAGGGACATTGATGTATTCCCATGATTGCTAGCGAGAGAACTTGCCATTAAGGCATGCAAGCCTCAAGGTACTCAAAAGGAACTCTAGTCTATATCCCAGATAAGGTGTCGAGGTCGATGGGGCAAGACTGTTGAAAGGTGGGCCTTAAGGAATCCCACATCAGTCAACACGAGTTGGTAAAAAGATTGGTAGGACTATAGATGGAAAGATCTCAGTAGCAACAGTGTTTATGGCAAGGAAATCAAGGCAATGTAATCATGGAAAGGGAGTTTGTTTTATTCAGATGGAAAAATGGAAAGGCAAAAATAAACTGAAAAAGATAAAGGAAATGATGTATGCAACCCAAAAAGGAATAGGCATGTGTGAAGTCATGAAATTTAAGGCAATGGGAGATGGATTCAACACAGGATGACTAATCAGCTTTGAAGGAGAAATGGGATAGTGTCACAGCATGAAATTGGGAAAAATGTGGAAATAATAGTGTATCAGCATGGTCGTTGTGTAACAACAAACATCAAGATGTGCAAAAAGTTCATGTGTAACAACAAAATGTTTCTATGTAATAGAAAAATGTTTCTGTGTAACAATTCCTTCAAGCTGTCTATCAAAGCATGTGTTCTTTGAAGAATTTTGTGATTCTTGAAAATCACTTCAGTAGCAAAGTGTGTGTGTCATCGTTCCTGCAAAACTTAGTACAAATTCCTGCATAAAAATTGTGAGATTTGCGAGGAATATATCATGCAAAACATAAATAAGTACGAATGCGAGAAAATCATAGAAATAAACCGTGGTTTTATACCTATTGTCCTTGCATACTGGTTTGTCTTCGATTGTTGTGACAGTGACTCAAAAAAACATAAATCGTGAAAACAACTCAGGAATTTTTAGAATGTCCATTTGCAAATCTTATTTTTGTTTTTGTTTGTTTTTACTTTATTCTCTAACTGTTTTCTATTTTTAGATATATAGTTTTAGTGTTTTTCAATTTTAAAATTGTTTGTTTGTTTTTAGTGATTTTGTTTTATCACTAAAATGAAACAAAAAAAGTTGTTATTTTTCTTTCTTTGTTTTTATTGTTTTTGTTTTATAATAAAACAAAACAAAAACATATATATAAATAAAAATAATTTGTGTTATTAAAAACTAACAAACAAAGAAATATCAGTTTTGTGTTGTTAATTCAAAACAAACAAACAAAAATATATATACATAAACGCGTATTTATTTACAAACAAAATATAGTTTAAAACAAACAAAATAAATGTGATCTCCTACAAATGCATCCCATGCACCCGTTGTATCCACAACCTTCAATCTCCCCTTCCTCTCAAAGAGAACTGATTAGTAAATCAAATTGGACTCTTAGATCACGTGCCATGTGGAGCAGAGTTTGTTATTAACTTGAATTCTTCTTCTTGGAGGGTGTTGTATTCAAACAGTTCAAAACAAATCATTTTTCCCTCACGTAGTCTGCAAAATGGATCTCCGAAGAACCCTGAATTTCTCCCAAATCGTTATGAAATCCAGAAATTCGCTCACGAGTTACCTAATTGCCTCCGTTCTCGAGAAAACCCATGTTTTATTTTTTTCTAATTCGCCTCGGTGTGTTCAGAAAATGTGATTTAAAAGTTACGCAGTTCTGGAAATTACGTTTTCTCGCAATTACCTCTGAAAAAATTGAAAACTGGATGATGCTTGTTGTGGTAAAATTTCTAGAGCTTGTCTCTCACAGAGAAGTTCAAATCGATCACCCTTATTTCAGGTGGATCATCCAACGTTGAACGATGTGAATTCATTCCACGACCATGCTTTTGATAATCCCGTCATGCTCCCAATGAGTTTTAATTGTAACTAAAGGTTTTTATGTTTATTGTTTTGTTGCAGGTTTTAATTTATGGTCGGAAGAATGAAAGCAAGTCATGAGGGAAAAAATGTTTGCAGGTTTCACATAAATGCAAGATATGGCATTGCTTCTACTTAGATCATTGAGAATTTTGGAAGCATGAGATTGTTTCAGCTGATGTTCATATTGTTTCAACATGGAAAGATGAAACTCCGATTGTGCACAAAATGCAGATTTTTTTTATTTTATATTTTGTTTTTATTGCATTCCTAAATAAAATAATCCTAATGCACCTACGGTTTTATTGTTTGTAAATCTGCAAATTTATTCAATCATTGTTACAGCAAAAACATCATTGTTTCAGCAAGTACAATTTCGTTGTAACAACATGAAAAATGTCGATGTACCAACATGTTGTAACAACATGTAAAATTTTCGCTTTGTTTTTATTCGTAAAAAAAATAAATTACTGTGTTTATTTGGAGATCAAAGGATGGACGCAAAAACATTCATTCCTGAAATCAATTTAAACATCCTATTTTATGATCCTCACGATCGCACGAAGCGCGGAGGAGAGCATACTTATTCTAGGTAAAAGAAAAAGTGAAAATTAAAACCTACCTACTCTATGATAAATGGAATTAGAAATTAGTTACGTGTAGGCAAATTTCCGATGGAGCTAAGCATGCACCAGTAACAACAATATGTTCAGTGGAAATTTTTCAAATGAATAATGGAAATATTTGAGAGTGAATGAATCTAGTTGCTGAAACTCTAAATTAACAAAATTAAAAGAAAAATTAAAAGAATCTAACCTGGTAGTCGCTTGAAACCATTGTTCGATATATCTTTCGTAGGCGCAATTTCCCTCACTCAGATCATGCTGTAGCTCCTCATTGTCCTCCTCAAGTTCCTCAGATGTTGATTCCTCGTCCGTTTCTGGAGATGTATTTAAGCTCTGGGTTGTTGTCAAGATCTCCTTTTCCTGAGAAGAAGAAATCCCAGATTTTTCCAAGATCTAAGTGATTTGTTCCAAGCTGACACTCATGGTTAAATCATATTGCAAAAGGGATTCTTACAACACTCTAAAAAATAAAACTGAAAATCACACTTGCTGAAACACATGAAAACCTCTTCACAATTACAAAAATTGAAATTGCAAAAATTGAAATTTACACTACCACACTTGCAGGAATTGAAAAACTCCCTACATGCCCTTACCCATATGTAACCTCAGAGTGAGGAGCATGACTAATCACACTTGCATGAAAATTCAAACTAAACTTCAATCCATTGTGCTTCCCCGGTAATGGTGCCAAAATGTTAGGCAGAAATATTGTCGTTTAATTCCATTGTAGTACTTGCCCAACTATTTAATTTGTCAATCCGAGGTTCATAGGCTTACGAAGCACACGCACTATATATGCAAGACTGAAGTAGAAGTAATCTAATATAAATTGCTGAAATGCAATTAATTTAGGAAAGCATTGAAAGACTAACAAGGAAAGCGGGAAATTAATCTAGGAAAGAAATACAACATATGAAGAGTTGAATGACAAAAGACATATGTGAGCTCACACAATATATCAGTCTCAAATTATATTACAAGAATCAAATGACAAGGCATGAAAGAATAACAAAGCTAAGAATCCCCTTCTCCTAATTACAAGACCAAATTATGAATTACATGATCCAATTATGAATAACATGACTTTGTGAATTACATGATTCATCCATGAAGAGATATCACTCTCTTATATACATGGAAGTCTTGAAGAGTGTCATAATTACAGATCCACTATTCTCTCAACTTATTCCTTCAAATCCTCCACTCATATCTTGGATAAGATATCCTATCAAAATCTCCATGATCTTCTCCTTTGAATATGCTTGAATGATTGTCCCAAATATTCTTCAAATCTTCAAAGCTTGAAGATGAGATTCAAATTTGAGGCGAGGTGGTAATATTTGACTTTGTTGAAATCTTCAAATATGCCCACACTCATCATCAAACTCATCCAACCTTGATATATAATGAAAATATGTTAATTTCTAATATTTAATCACAAATTCACTTATAATACTAAAATGAATACAATGG
>JZKD02S1674784.1:487294-507735 GCA_000966675.3 Picea glauca
TTTGTGAGCTTGAGCTTGGGTTAGCTTTGTTGGTTCTTGATCTTGTTAGCTTTGGCTTGATTAGAGTGGCTTTGAGATTTGCTTTGTCAAGATAGATTGTGAGTAGCTATAAGATATATGGTCTTAGAATCCTTAGAGAAAGAAGTGTGTGGGGAACGAAGAACAATTGGAAGGGACTTTACGACATCAAGGCCATGGTTGTAATCTCTCTTTCACATTTAATATGATACATTAATATGATTCTTTCCTATAAAGCTTGTTGTGTTTTATTGTATGATTCCTTGATCACATACATAGGTTTATATTGAGTTTATTCTATCACTATCACTTTGGTTGGTTTGTGTTGTTTTGATCTTGACTGCACAAGAGCACTGGAGCGAAGCGGGAGCAACAAATACTATAGGAAGCGATCATAAGGTATGTCCATGATTCTTACCTCTTAGTAAATTCAATATTTAAAACTTAAGGAAAGCGTCCTATTCTGTCATGTTTTGTTCTAGATCCAGATGGATATAGGGAGATCAGTTTGTGTCCGCACTTACGGATTTATCCAATAACACTTCCTGCGGAGTGCTTGGCATGGCTTGCAGTTCCAGTTCTACCACTCTTTCTTGAATTTGTTGAATAGCTTCAACAAGTTTCTCCACTTGACTATCCACTGTGTCTTCTTTTATCTGTGCAAGGCCCAACATGGAGTGAAGTGCTCTAGTGACTACTTCTGTAACTCCCATCTACTCTGTGAGCAATTGTTCTTTTTCCTTCTGGATCTCTGCTTTATCTTCTCCAAACTTTGCTAGGAGTTCATATTTCTCTTGTTGTGCCACCTGACATTGCTCTAGGGATTATTATTTTTCTTTTTGTAATGCCTTTGTGGCCTTCTCCTTTTCCTCCTGGGCCCAACGAAGGCGAGCCTTTATCAAATCTGCTAATCTACATAGCTAGGAAGGCTCATCTCCTACTTCTATGTCCCTTGTTGACAACGATGCAGTATACATTGCATGGCTCGAATAAAGAGCCTTCTTTACCCCTTTGAGATCTGCCTTGATCCTATCAAACATTGTCTCTTGTTTGTCTTTGCTTTGCTGCAAAATGTCCTTTGAGGTATTTGATAAAGCGACAATGATTAGGTCAATATCATCTACCATGAGCATAGTCTAAAATGGAGTTTTATTGGATTTTGACTTCTTTCGTGATGAAGGTTTCTTCGGGGAACCCTTTCTTTTCTTGGATGTCTCAGCCTCTGTGATGGGATCCTTATGCGTTGTCACTTCGCCATGTTCCTAGTTTTTTTCTTCCCCTTCATCCTCTTATTTGTCTACTTCATCACCTCCTCCTTCTTCAGGTGAGTTTGGTGTAGTTTCCTTTGATGCGTTGTTCAATTCCTATACCTCTTCCTTATTCTTCTTCTTGTTTCTTCTAAGTGCATCATATTCTTCTCAGGTGACTACAAGACTTCAGATGAGGTCGGGTTCGAAGAGTTTTGTCTTTTTCACCGATACAAGGAACTTTGCAGGCCATTCCTTGGTTATTTCTTCCATATCCTCCTATGTGAGTTTGTAATAGGACTAGAGCTCTTCCTTATATTTGTCCCCACGTGCAGTGATGTAAATGAAATGCCTATCTATGTGAAACTTCACAAGTGTCTTGAACCTATGTAGGGTATTCAGGGTCATGCAAGGGAAATATTCAATGGCCCTCTTCAGATGTAAATAATATGTGTGGCACACCGCATTGGATTTCCATTTTTTTTTCATGTCGCTCGAATACCAGAACGTAGTGAACTTCATGAGTAGTGGTTCGAACGACTCAATTTCAAGGAAGGTCGCTCCTTCTGGCATCTAGCAACCGATGAAGGCAATGAATATCAACAACCAACTAAAATGAAACTCGTAGCCATGGTCCTATGCTTCACGACAATCTTGCTCCAACTGGTTGACGAGGTAGCTCGCCCAGTTCATTTACATCCCTTCGATGCATTTTCCTGTGAGGTTGATGACGAACCCCGTGGCCTACGTTGGTCGGTTCTTCCTAACGATATTACCAACGATCAAATAGAAATCTAGGTGCACTGCACCATTATGGATGGAGGCTACCTTGTAGCCCCATTTTCCTTTCTCTACATTGTAGTAAGTTTCTTTTATGCACTGCACCAGGGCATGATCTGCAACCTTCCCTGGGTAAAACTCTTGAGGTTCGGGTCCTTGCATACTCAATCCGGTGATCTGATGGATCAGCGCTAGATCTACGATGATGCATCGATCCAACCACATGTAACCACCATAGTAGCATGATAGGAGGAATTTAACGCACGCGTTAACCTCCTGATGTCTGCTGAAGTGTAGTATCTTCATCACATTGAGGATGGTTGATATTGTGATGTCCATGGTCCACGACTGGGGGATTATCTTTGATTTCTTCCATGTTATATTTGTCAAGTACTTGTGTGGTGTGAGCATGCCATAGTTCTTGCGGTCTCCTAAGTTGAAGTCACTGATATTTATCATCATAATTTTTCCTAACTACAATCCAACTGCACATATCCCCTTCGGGAGGTATGAAGTAATTAATGTATAGTCAAAGTCCCTCGGGATGCTATCATGACTAACCGCACCATCCAGAGGCAAGATATAGTCGAGTAGGATTGAAGGGATGAGCTTCACATTTTCCAAGTCATCACAATTCTTGCTTCTATTCTCTGTCACAGTTCGGGAGGGCCCATATCGATGTGCAGTCAATGGGGATGCTTGCACTCCTCTCCTCAACGAGGCTTGTACTCCTATGGAAAGGACCTTCTCATCCATGAAGTCTATGAGTATTTCCTCGATGGATTTATCTACTACACTAAGTTATCTTGACATACACGCTCGAGATCAGATATCTGGGGTCAATGAACACACAATCACGGTAGAAGAACAGATGGCGAGGTTACAATAAGCACTGCGTGAAAGAGATTAGTTCTCTGTCAGCTCAGATAATCACAATTGGAAAAAGTGTCCATGGTAAGACAGTCGATGGATTAAATAGATAACATTGTAATGGATTCCTCCAACGAGAAAGAATGCCTCAATCAATGAGATTCCATCTGTTATGGCACAGTCGCAACAGTCCAATGGTGAACGTTCTAGAAATAATTGTGTTTCTAGTCATTCTGGAGCGTCACTCTAATGGTTGGGGTGCCTCCAATGGTCATATTTCTTCGCCATGGTAAAGTTCCAATATGTGTTGTTATGCAATTCCAGTGAGGTTCGATTTCTACAAGTCTGCCTTCTCCAAAGTTCTCTCTGGAACCTCCTGCAATTTTTCTAGCTTTGCTTTCTTCTTACTGAGCTTTCTATCTTTATTTCATGTGATCTGCATCTCTGGATTCTACTTTCCATTATTGTTCTTATATTTTATTAGCATAGTAAATTCGCACTATTAAGGATCTTTCACAAGGTTCGAGGATAATACTTCTTCTGTTATTGTTTCTGGAGTAGGTTCTCTACTCTCCTGCATGGATAGGTTCTTTAAGCCTTCTTGTTTTCTTTCAACTTCAACAGATAAGCCTTTGGCCCTCAGTTGCTTCAACTTGTCCTCTTTTTCTTCTATTAAGCGTGTTATTCTCTTAGCCATGAAATCCCTTAATTCTTGTTTTTCATGTTCTATAGCTTCCTCTTCTTCTCTCCTTCGGATCTGATCTCTCTCGATCCAAGTCTTTCCTAACAAAATTTCAAAGGGATTGTTGTTCTCAACAAACTTAATAACCTCGAATTCATCTTATGTCAATGTTCCATGAACAACCATAGGTACATGGGAAAGTCTTCCACATAGGGTTATCAACTTTCCTTTAAACAATCATATTCCTCCCAATGAAGGAATCATAATAGGATTTCCTAAGATTTCCCAAGTACTTTCTATCATAATTTTCACCTATGTTTCTGCATCCAATACACAGTCTATGTCGAAGTCTCCTATTCTTGTTTCTATGCACTCTTTCTCTTTTAAAATCTCTAATAAACTGATGTCTTTGTGATCATTCAGTGTTTCTTTCATCTGCAATAATATAGCCTCTAATTCTTTCTAGTTCTTTAGCATATTCTTCGTCTCTTGACCTTCCTCATGGTTTTCTTGTCTCATGTTCATATTCTCAAATTTAGCAATCATTCTAGGGAAATCCAAAACTTCATGTCTAGTAGCTTTACAACAAAGGAAAATAGGACTTCTACCAGGGAATTCCTTAGAAAGATGTATCGGTATTCTGCAACTATAAGAAAGAGTTAATCCTCTCTTTCTCTTAAATGATCCCCAATATTTCATGTACTGTGCAATGGGATCACAGTGATGGACTTGCAAAAAATTATTTCTAGGATCCTGCATCCACTTGTTAGTCCAAAAATTCTTTCTATGCATAGGGATAACATATCTTTCACTATTTTTATCATATCTATTCATATCACATTTTCTTTCTTCTAGTTGTGCCCTAGTTTTCAGAATAGGATGAAATATATCAAACATACCTAGATCCATGCTTTTGAAACAAAAAATTTCACTTATCTTACCATTATCATAGCACAAAGCTTTAATATCTTGCCTCTTTTCCTCAGATCGGACTTCTCTTCTTAGCACAGAGCTTCACAATTCAAGTAGAGTATTGTGCACTAGGGAAACAGATCTGTGCACAAAGCTTTCATTTTTCTTCTTTTCCCATCAATCACATTTTTAGGTACCGACAAAAGAACCATTTTTTGGTACAGGGGAAGACCCAAGGTTCAACGCTTCAACAATGAACCAACAAAACCCTAACTATTGGACCTTTCGGCAACACGTACGAAGCAGATGAAGTATCACCCGAGGTAGAGGCAAGGGGGGTTGTACGACTCAAGTGTCTACAACCTAGTTGTGACACAGATCTGTTATCACAGTGCTTTAACAGAGAAATTAACAGTTATCATTCATTAGCCTTTAAACCTTATTCACATCGTAGGTAAAACCTTAATTACAGAACAACGCAGTATTTGATAAGATCTAGCACATCCAAGAACTTAGCATATAGAAATAGATCAGATAAAGCATTCATTCATATCACTAAGAATTAAACATTCATCCTGAATAATCACTAAGAAAATAAATACACAGCCACATGAACAACATAGCACAAAGCACCATAACATAGGATATATGTGGTTCACCCCCAGCGTGGGGCTACATCCACCAACTCTTCGTCTTCTTTATTATCTTCTTTCAATCCTCTTACATGCATAGAGCCACAAAACCCACTCCACATAATATAGGAGATCTGTGAACACCTTGCCAAATCCTCCTTCCCTAAGTTTGGCACAGCATAGAGCCTTCTTACAATCACTTGCACTTGGCTCTGCAAGTTCTCAACACACAATATGCACCAAGCATTTACAACTATTTGCACTTAGCTCACTGGATTATAATTGACTCCTTCTTACATCACCTAGAATCTATTTATATATTACAAAAGGGGCCTAAACATGGGTAAGACCCATGGGCCGACATCCCATACCCGTTACATAAACCCTAAACCCAAAAATCCCACAAAAGGGGGCGAGATCTCTTGATCTTTACTTCGTCTTCGACTAGCTTGTTGAAATCCAAAAAATGGTCAAATACGACCAAGGTTCTCCAAAACTTGGTCAAGGGCCAAAATTCCTCCTATTTTCGTCTATCATACACATCACTAGTTTCACTACCATATCCTTTGAGTTAAAACAAGACATTTAAAACGAACACTAATTTAAAATTAATTACACTTTTATGTTTGTAGGGTCAATCAACTATTTTGGGGTAGAGCCTTGAATTAGGTTGGAGAGGAAACTCTTCAAGGCTCATAATCAAACATTGGATTCAGAGCTAGGGAGTGTAAAATTTTAGTGACGTGAAAGTTATCTGGGACCCTCCTCAAACACAGGGGCTAAACACGAGGTCGTGTGAGGAAAGGTAGCAAAGATAACCCCTCCAAAGCCGGACCAAACATAGTGGGGAACACATATTGAGAATTTGTCATGCAAAAATATCACTTTAATTTTCCTACAGAGCTTCGTGGACCTCGAATTCATTCTATATCCTCAGTTGTCTTCCGGACCACTTTCTTTCGATACCCTTAGTAGGTTTTGGAATTTTTATCTTGCTCATTGTGGTCCACCCGATTGTTGACTATACCCACTTGGTGACTGTTTGCGAGATGGAAACTTAGTTTCATTTACTCTAGGGACTTACACAGGTGACTATGGGGGTATACCGTCGTAACTAGAGCAGATGTTGGGTCACACTTTGTAGAGTATACCCGAACGGTGCTCCTTTGTTGACTGGCGTAACTGTTCTTCCAATCAGATAGTGGTTTTCTTGGTTTATCTTGTAGGAACGTTTTTATTGTGTGCTTGTTTTTAAATTTTAGTTAAAGCCTTACTGTGTCATTGATATTTTCACAAAGTGTAAGATCAAGAGCTCTGTCGGTCACGAAGGCTTTAGGGCCTGTCATTAATTACATTGGAGCCACCACCGCCATCCTTACGATGAAGACTTGATCAACAAGGGTCATTCAAAGCGACTGTGTCGTAGGAAACTGTGTCTGATCCAACTCCGAGAGGATATTACTCGAATCAAGAGGAAATCACTATTTCTGACCTTTTAGCGGAAGCTCTCGGGCCGGCTAACCCTCCTATCAATAACTTGTCGGTGCCAATCTTTGTACAATTTGTTCCTCTGAGGGTAACACCTTACAAGTGTCAGATAGTTTTACAATAAGATATGGAAGAAAATACTGCTACTTCATCCAGGATTCCTCATACTCCCTTAACGGCTAGCACCATAGGGGGTATTCTGCCTCCTAACCCACCTTCGTCGATCCAGACAATAGTGGTCTCGACCGCCTCTACTTTGGGAAGTGGTATGATTCCTTCATCGGAGACGACCACAGCTTCGTTCACACAAAGTGTGACAGGCCCTCCATTTTCATATGGGTTGCTCGGCTTTGATACGAACTTCGTCCTTACCTACTCCACCCTACTGAACATGGGTCTGGGGGAAGGGAGCTCAAATTCTCCCTTGCAAGGGTCCATTGGGGGCACCTCATCCTCCTATAACGCTATCCCTTACGGTGGGGTTCATATACCTCCTTCATCCCCCTCACTCGGCAGTGCTTTCCAACCACTCGTCGAGCCAAACACAAAATACATCTTGTTTGGAGCAAGTAGTCTAGGACCTTCTTCTTTCACCACGCCGGTGAGATCCATGTCATTCTCTTTGTTTGACGCATTTGGTAATAACTCTTTTTCGTCAGCTATCGTCTCAGGTGGGGGAAACCCTAGTTTTGGACAACAAAATCCTATGCAGGGTACTATTCCTACACAAGGGAGAAAGTACACAAGTTTTCTCCTCACAAGGGCTTTGGAATCCTTGGTAGGGATCAATTCCCTCATAAGGGATGTTGACCAAGGGCAACCCCTTCCATGGTCAATGGAACCCCAGGAAAGGCTCAGTACCTATCCCCATCGGATTGGGTGGGAGAAACCCCTTCCAGAATCTTTGGAACACAATGCAGGGAGCAATCCTTGCCCAACCCTCGTCATTCAATTATAGGAATCAACCAATGATATCCCTGCAAATTCATTTTTTTCATGTCGGTCAAGGCCATGGTATTTACCAGAACCCTAGATAGCAACCCAACTTTTCCTAGAAACCTGGTGCCAGTCAAACTCCAAGCCCCCTTTTTCTTGTACATAGTACCCAACCCAAACTACCATTTATGGAAACGTTACACTTGCAAGACTTGTCAAGGTTGCTTAACGAACCAATTTTTCATGATCCCTATTGGCCCCCCATGTGGACTAAGTTGCCCTCGGATATTCTGAAATTCGAAGGTAAGCCTAGGGAAGATTCAGGTGATCACGTGACAACTTTCCACCTATGGTGCTCGTCAAACTCGCTACGAGACGAATCCGTACAGTTGTTCTTGTTTCAACGCACTCTTATCGGGGGTGCCACAAAATGGTACATCGAGCTCGAATGCTCAATATATTCTTACTTTAGTGATTTGGCGATGATTTTCCTGAACCATTTCAAATTACTAGTGAGATATGATGTCGACACCGAATTGCTAGCCAAATTTGAGAATACTAAAGCCAATCATATCTTGGATCACATCCGAGAATGGCAACATCGAAAGAGCTTGACCAAGGTACATGTCCCACCATGTTTCCTACTGCAATGGTTCCTGAAGTCTTTGGTACCTCAGTTATCCAAGGACATTGCAACTTAGGGAGTGTTTTTAGAGGAGGAGGCGATAATGAGAGCACAAAATCTCGAACTGATATACTCTCATTCTAGCTTACTCTATGATATTTTTCCATATGAACCACGGTCCATCCTTTACAAGGCCAGACAAAATTATGGACCACATGCCAATGGTATAGTTGGTTCAGCACAAGGAAAGTCAATCAATCAACTGTCAAATAAATTGCAACAATTGTCGATACAGCAGACAGCGGCCAGACAGACTTCTGGTTTGGCTACTCCCCCTACCCAAACGTTGGACGTACATAGTGTGTAGCTGACAAACCCGAAGGCCAACTAGCAGCTTGAAGGAAAGAAAAAACAACGAAACAAGAAGGGTAAATGGGATAAGAAACCTAACAACAATGTTGGCGGGGGAAACACAGAGAAGAGAAAGTCGAAGTATCCATGTAAGCTTTGCATGGAGGACCATATGACTCACCTATTCCCTCGACTTGTGGAGGCCCAGAAGTTATTGGCGCAGTAGCAGCCTGTTGTGTTAAAAAAATATGACTCAAGCCTCTTTGAGCGTGGATGGGGGCAGTCAGGGACCCCCCGTGTCTTCTAGTAATCTCTTGGTCATGAACTTTTACATGATGAAAGGTGACGCTTATATAGATACCAGGGCACATGATTACAGAATGTCAGAATATGTCGATAAGGTTAAAGAAGCCACAAACCCACATGTTCCTCTCTAGATTGAGAGGATGATGGGTGAAACAATGACACACATCCCAAAATGGGAATTCAAGAAAGCTTCTCATAATCCAAACACGAGGGCCACCTAGAATTACTCTATGGTGGAGGATTTGTCACAAACCCCTTGTGCGATGTCTGATTTGGATGTCCTCCAGAGCTTCCCTTCATAGAGAAAGGCTTTGTTTTCTACCTTGGGATATACAGAGACTTGTAATCTAGGAATGATCGTTCTCAATACGACCGACTTGAAATCTCGTCTCCCTTACCATGTTACGTTTCAAAAAGTAGTGGCTTACACCACGAAACATTTTACCCAAAATATTTTTTGTACGGTGGTTGATGAGGGTGCCTTGACTTGCGTGATGTCTTTGGTGTGTTGGAAGGCCATTTTCCAACCCATTTTGTCTCTATCTCCTACTCTTCTTACTTCTTTCGACGGTCGTTCGTTCAGACTACATGGAATCATTCCTTCTTTCCCCATGTAGTTAGGAGGGAATATCATGTGCATTGAAGTTGAAGTGGTTGATGCGCCTCTCGAATACAACATTCTATTAGGAAGGAATTGGACCTATGCAATGCATGCAGTGGTTTCCACATTTTTTCAGGTCTTGTTGTTTCCACACGAGGGTCGAATCGTAACCATTGACCAGTTGTCCTTCCCTAGGTCTGACCCTTCATCGGGGGTATCCACGGTCCCGATGATTGATAAAACTCATCCTGGTGTCGTCAAAGTGGCATGTTCCATGACAATTCAAAGCGGAGTTAGCTCTTGCATTTTTCATTTTTTCCATGCTTTTGAGGGTGTACGCGGGTTGTTTTCGACACAGTCACGTATGTACATGGGAAGATTGTTTTATGAACATGTACATACATGGGTTTTCCTTGGACATCTCGCATACACGTAGGGCCGCCCTTTTTTAGGAGGGAACACCCCCCAAAAAAACAAAAAATATTGCACAATTGAAGAATGGAAATGCAAGAGGGATGAGTTTATACTTACTTGGTCCAAGAGGAAGTTTGTTTCATCCTCTGAAGCTCCTAGAATCAACTTCTTTAACAAAGGGGTATTTTTCACCTTTTGGTTAATTTTCAAATTGCAATGGTGAAAATGAGTTGTAAGCTTCTATTTATAGACTTTTTTGGCTCTTTTTGCCACTTTTTTGATAACTTTTGTCATTTTTTCTGGCTTAGAAATCATTTAAATTGGTTCTTGAGTTTCTTATTAGATGTTATGATGCACTTTTCCTTTTGGTTTGGTAACTTGTTTTGGAGATGGATCATTTTTAAAGTTCCTTCGGTAAAAGTCATTTTTTCCAACCTTTTGCATACAAGTTAGGATTCCACCTCCACTTTCTGCATCTCGTTGTCTTTTCCGCTTTTCCATAGGATCGATCCCATTGAAGTGCGACATAGAACTGTCATTGTTGCTTTAGAAGTTTCGTGATTTGGTGGTAGATCCTACCTTTACATGGACTCCCTAGATAGATCCTTGTTGCATTTTGGCGTCCATGTTGTCTATAATGACTTTAGGCTTGGGAGTCCTTATTAGTCCCGTCATGATTACGACTTTGAGCCTCATTCGTCTTATACACCATCACTCTTGGCATCACCCTCAGGACTCCCCAAATAATCATGTTTTATTGTCTTTCAAGCCCTCTTTGAAATTTAAAAGCAACATCCGACGGGACTACATTTATGCTTTTCAATCTTGTCCAGATTAACTAAGAAAAGTAACCTCTTGGAGTCTTCTTTAATCCCTTTTCAGACTCTCTAAACATGAAAATATTGTCGAGTGATCTTGTTTTCCTTCACTCTCGCCAAACTAAAACTTGAAAGCACATCTGTCCGGTGGTAGTTTACCCCTTTTTCGGTCTAAATGGTCAATTTTAGGAACAAAGGTATACTCTAGGAGCTTCGATTCGCTAGAAGAGTATTATCAGGTATAATTTTAACCCTTTTTCAGGCCTGGGGGACTAAATTTACGAAAAAGGAACATTCTCCTTGGTTTTGTTTTATCACTTTTTTCGAGCCTTGGAGATTACTTATGAAAAAGGAACCCCCATGGAGTCCATAGTTAAGCTTTTTTTAGACTTCTTAAAATTGAAAAGATTGTCGAATGATCTTGTATTTGTCACACTCGTTAAAATCGTTCTGAATAAACGTCTTTGTGGTGCAATTTTACCCCTTTTTCGAATCGACTAGACTATTTTCAAAAAAGGTACCCCAATGGAGTCTTCTTTTACATTTTTTCAGACTCTCTAAACGTGAAAAAACTACCGAGCTTACCTTCTCTAGGCTTGATAAAATTACATTGAAGGGGGTTTCATTGTGTATTTCTATTCATATTTGCATATCTACGTCTTTGGCCTAATGTCAGCTCCATGTTGCTCTCAACTGAATCTTTGAAGCATGCATTATATGCAAGCCTTGTAGCACTTTGCCTCTGCGACCTGTCACCTTGACCCATGGAGGAATTTTCCACGGGTGTCCATTTCTTGCACATGTATCCTTGCTCTGAGAATTAGTGTGTTCCTTGCACTTGGAACTATTATGATTGTGACATTCATTCCTCCTTTGTAATGTAGCATTCTTTTATTCTTTTTTAAGCTCTTCAAAAAATTGAAAAAGACAAAAAAAAAACAAAAAAAACAAAAAAGAGGGGACGAGAAATATATATTCTTTTTTGGCAGCACATTGAGTCTCCCTTGGAAAAATCACATCCTTTTGTTTGTTTGTCAATATTTGGTATCTAGGATGACCTTAGGGAGTTGTTCTCGCTACATAGAGTTGTTTCCTCCTCCATTTGGTTACTCTTCCAAACACATGGAGAGTTTGCGTTGCCCCCTGCATCATGAACTTATGTCAATGTCCTATTGCCTGAGTCTGATAATATTTTGTGCTATTTTCCAAGGGAAGTTTCACCCAACCTGAGTCGACCTTTCTATAGTTTGTCTCTTGACCTCATGCCCGACCATCCCAAAATTCCAATCAAGTCCTTGTTCGAAATCAATGAAGTTCTTTTCCTGGTCATCGAGATCCTCTTGTATTTTCTCAACAAGTCATTGAATACCTCTGGGTAGTGAAGTCATACAGTCACATTGTACTCCTACCCAATTTTTAAATATCTTGAAGTTTTTTCTCGAGCTATGAAGACCTCATCTCTAGCCATGAAGCATTGTTGGCTTCTTGAAGATGGATACTATACTTGTATATCTTTGATTTTAAGATGTATATCCATTATGTATTTCTCACGGCTACACTTTATATAGTTATATGACATGGATTTGTAGTGTATTTGATTGGCAGCCATGATTTATTTCATCTTGAGCATGTGTATGCCCGACTTGGAGAGACAATTGTTATTTTTGCAGATGGCACCTCCCGAACTCTGGTCCCGAGCTCACTCATTTTGTACATTGGTGAAGATTTTGTAATGTATTTTGGCCATTGGATGATATTTTGACCTCACACATTAGGGGGGATCTGTTATAACCTTAAATTTATCTACACATGCATACCTGGCATTTGGCCCTCTTACTTGCATTTTTTTTCAAGCCATCATTGAGTTGCTCTTCTAAAAAACCCATTTTTTGAAGATGTGTGTGCCCTGCACCAATACTTCCCGCGTACATACACTTTCTGCACCACTACAGCCCACATATGTATGCATGTTGAACCACTATATCCCGCGTACACTTTCAAAACTTTCAAAAAAATAAAAAGCTGCAAGGAATTCATTGAGATTACGGACTATTGGGTAGTTTCCCAACTAATCCACTTCCTATAGCCTGTCACCCAATAAAATAACCATCCTTTTGTCATATAAAGGAGGTTTTTGGGTCTCATTCCACATCTATACATAAGAACATTGAAACTATGCTCGTTTCACATCCCCTCCTTGCCCCAAGTAATTGCATCCCTTTTGTGAGAATTGCCTCAGAATTCCCCAATTTTCCTTCCTTCCTCCATTAGAAACCCATTTTACTTCCCAAGAAGAAGGTTAAGAGGAGAATCCATATGGAGGTGCACTTAGAGCTTGGTGAAGAGGAGCCTGGAACAGGTTCGTGGAGCACTAGTCGGCTTTGGTTGTAAGTGATCATTATATTATCAATAAAAGAAGTACTTTTCATGTCCCAAATCATGATGTGTTGAATGTTTCTAATGATTTATGTTTTTATTCTAACATCTGACCCTTGATTTATATATTAATTGCATGCTTGTAGTTTTATGCTTATCTGTCCTTGAATGAAAGCCAGCCTTGGGAGGAGGCATGCAGTCAGTGAAGCTTTCAAGCACGAGAGGATCATCGTCGGAAGTAGAGTAGAGGTACAGTTACCCGATCCTTCTCATTTTTATTTTCTTTTATGAGTCTAGGGTATGTTTGGGGTAGTTAGAGATGTAGGATACTTTTAGACGGTTGTGATCTTCCTACATTCTGAACCCTAGTGTAGCCTTAAGGGGGTTTTTCCCACTAACACCCGTCATATTCTTGGAGCAGCCAATGTTAATGTACCAATGATTTTCTTGATTTTTGGCATATAGAGCTAGTCCACAATTTTATTTGTTTTTATTTTTCTTCCTCCAATCCTTGGTAAAATATTCTTTTCTGTCTTGTTTAAATATTTTCAGCAATTTTCTTTTGCAGTCACTTTCCTTCTGACCAAAATTATTGCATATGTGGCACTCAATGTCATTCAATAATGGAGAGAAGGTATTATTGGAAGAATTTTGAACCATAGTCTTTTGAGTTTTTTTGAATTTCTTTCCTATGATTCTGTTATATCTACAAAATATGCAACTTACAACCTTATGTCCAAAGTTGCCACAATTGTTCTTTTCTTAGTCTGTTATTTTTCTTGAGTTGGGATATTTCCTCTAGAGCATTAATGAGTTATGCTTCCATATCTACTATAGATTTACACTCTTCTATGTATGTTTGATCATATTTTTGTTGTTCCAAAGCCATGAGAAGTTTTTCATCCTGAATTATATCCGGCTCTTCTTCTTCTTCGTCAAAGTTGTTGATATCCTCCTTTGAATAAAAACTATTCATTTTAAAATACGTTTTAAAATTGCTAGGCTTATCCCTGCCTTTTGTTTCCTTTTCATTGGTGTTATTTCCTTTAAAAGGACATTTAGAAGCAAAATGACCAACTTTACCACAATGAAAGAATTTAAATGGCAATGCATATTTATATTTTCCGGAGCCCCTCTTTAATTTTCTTACAAAATTAACATCTTCTTCATCTGAGAAGTGTTCTTACGAATATTGATATTGAGACATTGATGATTTGATTGATGCTTTGTGCTACCAATGAGAGTCACCCTTAGATTTCAAGAGGATAATCCCAACACCCATAACATAGGTTTATAAATGTAGATTAATGATAGAAGGTCAAATGGACAAAACTCAGCATAACAATGTTTTAACACGGAAAGTCTAGACTAGTATGCATAAGAAAATGAGGTTTTGATTAACTTTGGTCAGTGGTTTAAGGATAAAAGTGAATAGATGGAATAGTTGGTGAGGAAGGTGGATAGGTATGCTATAAGCATCAGGTTTTCTAGCATCGAGGTAAAGAAAAACTTAGTCACAAGAACTTCTTGAACTAAATTTAAAACACTGAAAAACATTCACAACAGCATTATAATCAAACATCCATTATAACACAACCATAACATCTCATAAGGATCATCCAATAGTGAACATTCATAGTTATAAGAAACAAGATGATGAAAAGAGGTTGACTTCTATTAAACAAAATATCTCATATCCCATACATAAACTAGAGTACAACTCTGTTTAGTCAAAATATTACAAAATAAAGAGCTCTGCTCAACCATTCGAACCCTACATAACATTATTTTGATGTATTTATAACCAAAATAGTAGACATCATCTTGAGATGTGAGTTGGCCTTCCTATCCTAGGATTCTCCACAAAACTCTATTAGTCTAACATCTGTACTAATGGATCTAACAGACTGCTAGAATTAAGGAGCTTGTTGGAAACAACTCTAACAAGACATAAATGACATGATCTGATGTTGCTTGGCTGCATCTCCTTCGGTGCCATGTTTCCTCCAAGACTTTGTGATGAGCTCCATCTACCACTTGTTGATCCTTGGTTCCCTCCAACTCATCAAAGCTAAGAAGAGGCAACGAATTCAAAATTGTTGACTGTAACAACCAGTTCGTAGCATCTTTTCATAGTGCATTCGGTAGCAGATTTCGTAGCGCCCACCTGTAAAATTCTTCTACAAAAAAAATCCATAGCGAATTTCCACTCTGTGTCTGTCTAGGTTATTCCACAATGCTTTTGGTAGCAAATATGCAGATCTGTATGTGTGGATGATTCTGTAGCGCCAAGCGCTACGAAATCTCTGTGTTTTTTTTGTGTCATGCAACGAACCTCGAAAACCCAAAAATTCTTAGTACATGGATTATGAGCCTGTAGATTCCTCCATTAGGTGAAATTATAATATTTCCCTCAACACTTCAAGCTTTCAAAACTGATCATTATCAAAAATGGATATGTCATCCTTTCCACTTCATTTTCTCAATCTGGCACTTCTCCTTGTTGTGGGATCACTTCCCTCTGTTGTAGGGGAATTTCTCTCTACTGAAGGGGAATTTCTCTCTATTGCAGCTTGAGATAGAACATTTAAATTCCTCTGGGCTATATCATCCTTGAAGGTCTGCAATTCTTCTTTGGATTTATGTTTTGGGACTATATGCTTATGTTTTCCCTGTACAAAGTCTAAAGTTTCCTATGGAGAGGAAAGAATATTCTTGCTATAAAACTAGCCATATCAAGGGTTTCATTATACATTTCCATGATCTCCTTCATCTTCCTCCTCTCAGTAAATCTTTCTCCCTTCAAAATGGAAACTTCCTTCCTTGCATCCCTAAGTTGTCTGATCAATCTCTTGAAGGTAGGATTATCAAGGGGAGTGATGATGTTTATGAATTCAATAGGTTTCTCAGTGGCTTCACCCTTACCTTTGTCTTTCTTCTGAAAAGAAGCTTTGGTCATGACCTCAATTGGCTTCCCAACAGTGTCACCCTTACCCCTAACTTTCTTCTAATTAAAATATTTGGGTGTGACTTATGTTTCAACATTTTACTTCTGGGTTGATGATCTAGTAAAATGCCTCCTGAGTCTTGACTCTGGTCTTAGTTGTTGTAGTCAGTGAAGGAAAATGCAATTTTCTCTCCTTTTTGGCTATAGTTTTGGCTCATGAGGGAACCTCCTCTAGTTCAGGTGCAGGCTGAGGTGAAAGTTCTCTATGTGGGGAGTGATGGACTTCCCTCTCTTATTCTTCATTTTCCTTAGGAATTTCTTTGTCTTGGGCAATAGCTTTTCTCTTTCTCTTCTTGCTTGTTTATGCTTGGGAGACACTACTAGCTGGAAAAAATCTATGCACCCTGGATTGAGGGGTGGACGCTACATCTAGATGCAGATTTGCAGAGAAAATGATTTTTTCCCAAGTAATGTTTATTTTATTCAATTCTTCCATTACAAACATCTTGATTAACCCAGAGTGGAAAACACTAGTGTCCATGGCCTTAGACTTGGGTTGGACCCTATCAACCATTTTCCCCATACTTCTAAACATATAGAAAGGAATATTCATCAAATCCTTACCTGTGAAGCATAGCAAGAGCCTAATGTGATACGGGCATATCATGTTGAATCTTCCCTCACATGTAAAATACCTCTGGATAACTTTCAACATTTTTTCAAAACCCTCAACCAAGTGGCTCCTAGGCACTCCCTTGAACAAATTGTCTTTCTGATAATATGGCTTGAGGAAATCCTTAGAAAAGGATTCCTTTAGAGTCATATATTTGAACCACCTCTCACCAGTGTTGGGTATTTCGTGGTTTCTACAATAGTGTCCTTAGATACCTCCAACTCAAGGGTTCCTACCTTGGTCTTAGTGCCATCAAATTTTAAAGAAAACTGCCTTGCTACTTCAGAGTGTCCCCTTTGCATGTTTTGACAGAAAGATAGGCAACCAACCCTTTGGAAAACCTCCCTAATCATAGGCTCAACATAAAATAGGTGCATGTCAAAAGGCTAAGTCCTAGCCACACTTCCACCCTTGTGAGATTTCTTTTGTTGAGGCGTATCCATTGATAGAAGAGGGAGGTCAAGTATTGTAATGCTATGAAAGGTAAGGAAACCAAACAGAGGCAAAAGTATTTAAATTTTGAAAGGTGATCCTTAATTAGTCTTTCAGGGCTTTCCTCCAATTCACTTCTGAACTAATAAGAGACGGGTTTGATGGCTGAAAATGAGGAAAAGGATCCTCTGAGAAAAGATATGCAGGGAGACTACACTGTCCAATTTTAAGCTAACATAGGGCCACCATACAGTGTCATGATCATTTTAAAAGGAAATGGATCCTAACCTCTTCACTACAAATAGACTTTGAGATGAAAGTATTGAATAAAATACTAAATAAGGAAAGATAATGATGGAGTTGTGAGCATAGAAGATGGCACTGGTTTGACACAGAAATTGAAACACTGGAACAGGGGATCTGTAACGCGGATTAGCAATGGTTTCTGTAGTGTAGTGTGGACAACATGAGACAAGAGGATAAATGGGCATTCAAATCTCTGAAACAAATTGACTTGATTTCAGTGGAGGGAAATGTCTATGTGGAGATGGCTACGAAGTTTGTGGAAGTAGAGGTAACGGGGTTGGTAGGTGGAAGAAACTACAGTTGGTAGCGCCAAGTGCTACGAAAATATAAACAAAACCTTCAATTGATCTTCAACATAGCTCAGATGGCTCAAGAAGTACCTGGACTCCGAAACTTGATTATTGGTGATCTTCATCAAGCCTGGAGTCATTTTCAACCACCTCAATCTCTAATTCACCTCGGTCAGTTAGTTCTATAGCATAATATGCAACATTGTCTGGACTAGTAGTTTCTACAACGCCAAGCTAGGAGAAGGAATTGAAATTTGGTAAACAGCTAGAACTTCATAAATGACCAAATCATGATATTCCTTTTGAAGACAAGGGTGCTGAAAAAAATGAAAAGGCATGACATCAACTTCATAATTGTGAATGATGGTAAAGAGGGAGAGTGTACAAATATGTTCTACAAAAACAACTAGTGAGTTGGAAGTGTACTTGACAAGGTTTGATTTGACTCCCTAACAGGGAAAGGGACATAGTAGAGAGGTTCAAACATATGAATGGATGGAGTGACTTGTCAGGTTTGTGGAGTCATGGGGTTGATAGTGCTAGTTGTCAAATCAAGTGATGAGTCAAGGATGTAAACCATAAAATGAACCTAGGGTATAAACCATAGGTGTGGGTCACATGTGTAAGCCAAGTTCCAACCCTTTATTTGTTTAAACTATCCTAAGATATCATAAAGAAAAAATAAAATAAAATAAAACTTAAAAAGACTAATGGGTAAAAATTAAAACCTAAGGAGAAATTTGACCCATGACAAATTCATGTGATAACACTTTGAAGACTGCGTGCTTTAGATCTGGTTGATCTTTCTTAGTTCTCATATCATAAGCAGTCAAAATTCCATGGAGCCTATCCATAGTCAATTTGTCTAGTTCATGCATTTCTTCTATAGCTAAGACCTTTGCATCAAGTATTGAGGGAAGATATCTCAATACCTTCTTAACTACCATAGCTTCTTTAATTTCCTCTCCTATCCCTTTCATGGTGTTTACAGTCTCATCCACTCTGAGAAAGAAACCTACAATATTGTCATCTTCACTCATCCTTAGGATTTCAAACTGCATTATGTGAGCTTGAAGTTTAGCCAACTTCATTTTCTCATCTCCTTCATAATATTTTACCAGTTTGTCCCATATTTCCTTAATGTATTCCAACTGCATCACTTTAACAAATTTTATTTCTACAATTCCTCCTTGGATAGCATTCATATATTTTGCATTACTATAGTAATCTTTCTTACCATCTTCATCAGTTGGAAGAGTGGTTGGGATTATATAACCATCTACCACACTCTTCCATACTTCCATACCAAGAGACATCAAGTAGGTCTTCATTTTGATTTTCCAAAATGAAAAATGTGTTCTGTTGAACAAAAGAGGTCTAGTTGAAAAGGAATTTTGACTAGCCATAATTTATGCGTGGTCTTCCTTCCATCTGTTAGACTATTACTGAAGGAACCTGTGATTTGATACCAATTGTTGGAAATCACAACAATATTGAGAGGGGGGTGAATCAGTATTGCATTATATTTATGCAATTTTATTTTCTTTAAGCCAGTTAATTTATTCAAAATTTTGCACTTAATGACATTTACAAGAAAAAATCAAAATACTCATCGAAGTAATTTTAAAAGTGCGCGCTTAATGACATATAAAAACATAAATCAAGAAATATCACAGAGAACATAGTACATATAAATTTTTACGTTGAAGCCCAATGTGAGAAAAAACCACAAAACGTCTTCTTTGTGTTCTTCTGCAAGAACCAACTTACAATTGATCTCTACAGGCACCCCCCTATCACAGATAATGAGGACACCAATCCTCTCGGGAACCAATCTATTGCAGATAATGAGGACACCAATCCTTTGTGAGATTCAACTCACCCTAGCACCACCCTGTCGCCCTAAACTCAGAAAAATATGTTACACTACTAAAACTTTCAACACAATATGACAAATTTTCATTTATATTCCTGCATACTATTATTGGATCATCTTTCCACTCACTTCACACACACCACCATGATCATAGTGCATCCATATTTATACTAATTTGCATGAGTCCACATATCTGTATGTGGATGCGTAATAGTTACAATGTGGGCAAACTTTGACCACATCAAAAATTATGTCATTTACAATTTTTTCTAAATAAAGTATGTGGATGCATGATAGTGGCATTGTGGAAAACTTTTGACCACATAAAAATCTAGTTAGTTATATGTGGACAAAATTTTGTTATTGGGCATGTTGGAAAACATTTAACAGACAACGAATGGAAAATATTTAACAGACAGCGAATGCTTGTCATTGATGGCAAGTACAACAATGAATATGGAATGAGTTCAGGAAGTTTGTAACCGAAAGGCAAACAGAATATAAGTTCAGGAAGATCTAATGATCGAAAACAATGCAACATTGATCGAATGATCGATGGCCCGTAAATTTTGAGAAGCATTTCTGATCGTTGGATCCCATTCAAAATTCCTGAAAGAACAAGGGTCGTCAAATCTGAATGTAGACAAGAAGAGCGTTGAAGAGGAGGACAGACCTCAGGCATTAGATCCAAGCACAGGACCCCACCCCGAAAGAAAGAGGGCCATCAGATCTAAATTTAGAAAAGAAGAGCATTGAAGAGGAGGACAGATCTTAGACGTTAGATCCAAGCACAGGACCCAACCATAGTTGGATCAAGGAGAACCTGCATGCTTTTTAAAGTACAACAAGGAGAAGCGGGCG
>JZKD02S1674786.1:0-10541 GCA_000966675.3 Picea glauca
CATGATTAATGAGGGAGGCTTGCAGCTCATCTAGACTAAATTGACTCAGATCTTTGTTCTCTTCCAAAGTCACAACAAGGGTATCAAATTTAGGAGGAAGACTCCTAAGTACCTTCTCAATAACCTTTCTACCCTCTATGGTTTCTCCATGAGACTTAATCTGATTTATCAGGCCAATAACATGGGTGTAAAATGAATCTACTGAATCTGTGTCTTTTATTGAGAAAGTTTCAAAATATATTCCAAGAATTTGTAGTTTTGAATTATTTACTTTGTCCATACCTTGATAAGAGCTTTGTAATATGTCTCATGCTTCCTTGGCTTTATTTGTTGATGCAAATCCTGGGAGTATGCTTTCATGCATGGCTTGATGTATGTAAAACATCGTCTTTCCATCCTTCTTTCTTTGATCTTTCAAAGCATCATTCTTAAATTGTCTGAGGGAATTGTACGTTTCCTGATATGTTGGTTCCATGTAGCCATTTTCGACTATTTCCCATACATCTTGGCCCTGAAATAATGCTTTCATGGTCAAGCACCATAACTCACAATTTTTTCCTGTAAAAGTGGGAGGTTGCAGATTTGAAGTAGAAACCATATTTCACTTTCCAACAGAGCTACTGCTCTTGAAACTCTGATAAAACTTGTTCTAATAAAACTGCTATGATAGAATCTACTCTGATACCAAATCTCAGATCTACATGGCGCAGACAAAATCTGCGCAGCGTAGTTAAATTCTTCGCCATTGATCACTCATGACTTACTACATAGTTCAACGATTGTTCAATATACTATGCATTGTGATGAAAACACTTAATAAACTATTTATTGTCACGAAATCAACACTGTGTTATTATTTAACACATGAACTCACAAACACAACATAAGCTTAGAAATACTCATGAATTTGCCAACACACAAAGATATTATATATTAAGAACTTGGGCATTATGCTCTAATCCATCATACAATAGCTAAGACGAGCTTCTTCTCCAACGACTTCTGAACAACTTCTGCAACTTACAAAACCAGAGCTTGATCTCTCAGGCTTCTTTGACTCCTCATAGTTGTTGTTGTTGCTAACTCTTGACTATTCTCTATGTTCTCTTATTACTACTCTATTGACTGCTTACAGACTCATACATATATAAATTGAGACCGAAACTTCATGTAGAAGCTAACCGACTCAAATAATAAATACAACAATAAATTTTGATTGACTCTCATCTGCATAACAGAGCTCGAGAAATATAAAGATCGATTCATTAAATAAACTCTTTCTTGAATTTTTTGACAGACTAAACATCTATGTTTTCGTGATAGACAGAGTTTGCGTAAGCGTGAAGCTCATGACTTGTAATTAATATTTCCAACAAGTACATAGAGTGAATCCATTAAAGGACCTTTCAGTTCCTCCACTGAAAAATTGAAATATTTTCAAACATAATGATGGGTATACGACTTGAATTCAATAATGTTTCGAATAGGAAATTTAAATTATATCCAATTACGACATCAAATTGTAAATTGTTATTATTTTTTAATAATAAGCATTTAAAAAGTGAAATTTAAATTTAAATATATGTTTCGGCGAAAAAAAGTCATCTTCCCTGTAAACACGAGTTTGAAAATTTAGATTACATGGATATCAAAATTGAAAAAATGTTAACAATTGGATTTAAAGATTGTGGAGGGTACCTTTTTAAGATGACAATTTCTCATGGCCTAGCATGGACGAATTGCAATTGTTTTAATCGTATCAAAAAGTATTCTTAAGTATTATTAAACCTGTTTATAATTATAAGATATAAATAAACTTTCAATTTTACAATTTTTTTCTGGATCCTAATATCATATACAAGGTGAATAATTGTCCTTGTATTTCTTGTTTTGCATTAGTGTTTTCACTCTTTGATTAGTTTTATAGATTATAAAATTAATGTTAAAGGAAAAATTAAGTCCTCATTCTTTTATACTTCATAAATATATTTTTCTAGTAATTGGATTTTTTTAATGTGCAATATTGCACCTATACCCATTATGTAGGTTAGAGTAAGTTAAGATCTACTTGGTATAATGAGTCATTACCCATTATGTAGGTTAGAGTAAGTTAAGATCTACTTGGTATAATGAGTCATTAGGTAAAAGTGTGTTTTTAGTGTGTTTATCTAGTATGTATTAGTATGCATTTGTAGTTAGGAAATCCGACTGTCCCGATATGTTCCCAACATAGAGTGATCTGACGGTTCATATTCTCCTTGATCTTAACGACCATTGATCTATGGTTTAACACCTGATTGGTTCATGATCTCTATTTAAAGAGAATGGAGAGTCATTTGTTAATGATTGATTTCAAGAAACTCTCTTGTAAAATATCTATGTAATATTTTTCTTTTGCTTTAATATACTGCTCCAAGTGGTCGTGTTGGCTTTGGCCATGGATGTTTCCCCGTAGGGGTTTTACCAGGTCAAAATATCAATTTGTTGATCTTTGATCTAGTTGTGTGAGTGGTTACTAAAGGTGTCCGTCCTCTGTTGGAATCTCTGTGTTGTCAAACATGGTATCAGAGCATGTTGTTAGGATATTTAGACACTTAAGAGTTAGTTAAGATCTACTTGGTCTAATGTGTCGTTAGGTAAAAGTGTGTTTCTTAGTATGTTTCTTTAGTATGCATTAGTATGCATTTGTAGTTAGGAAATCTGATGGTCACGATATGTTGTCGACATAGAGTGATCCGACGGTTCATACTCTCCTCGATCTTAACGACCATTGATCTGTGGCTTAACACCCGATTGGTCCATGATCTCTATTTAAAGAGCATGGAGGGTCATTTGTCGATGATCGATTGTGAGAAACTCTATTGTAAAATCTATCTGTAATCTTTTTCTTTTGCATTAATAAACTGCTACAAGTGGCTGCGTTGGCTGGGGCTATGGACGTGTTTTCAAGAAATACATAATAGACCATTGGAAATAGACCATTAGGTGTGTAATAGACCATTGGAAATGTGTTTTCAAGAAATACACATTATTCCTTCAAACTTTGACTCTGTCTACAGTTTGACTATGGCAAGCCAAAAAAACATTNCCTGTAAAAGTGGGAGGTTGCAGATTTGAAGTAGAAACCATATTTCACTTTCCAACAGAGCTACTGCTCTTGAAACTCTGATAAAACTTGTTCTAATAAAACTGCTATGATAGAACTTACTCTGATACCAAATCTCAGATCTACAGGGCGTAGACAAAATCTCCGCAGCGTAGTTAAATTCTTCGTCATTGATCACTCATGACTTACTATACAGTTCAACAATTGTTCAATATACTATGCATTGTGATGAAAACACTTAATAAACTATTTATTGTCACGAAATCAACACTGTGTTATTATTTAACACATGAACTCACAAACACAACATAAGCTTAGAAATACTCATGAATTTGCCAACACACAAAGATATTATATATTAAGAACTTGGGCATTGTGCTCTAATCCATCATACAATAACTAAGACGAGCTTCTTCTCCAACGACTTCTGAACAACTTCTGCAACTTACAAAACCAGAGCTTGATCTCTCAGGTTTCTTTGACTCCTCGTAGTTGTTGTTGTTGCTAACTCTTGACTATTCTCTATGTTCTCTTCTGACTACTCTATTGACTACTTACAGACTCATACATATATAGATTGAGACCGAAACTTCATGTAGAAGCTAACCGACTCAAACAATAAATACAACAATAAATTTCGATTGACTCTCATTTGCATAACAGAGCTCGAGAAATATAAAGATCGATTCATTAAATAAACTATTTCTTGACGTTTCTGACAGACTAAACATCTATGTTTTCGTGAAAGACAGAGTTTGTGTAAGCGTGAAGCTCATGACTTGTAATTAATATTTCCAACAAGTACATAGAGTGAATCCATTAAAGGACCTTTCAGTTCCTTCTCCACTGAAAGATTGAAATATTTTCAAACATAATGATGGGTATACGACTTGAATTCAATAATGTTTCGATAGGAAATTTAAATTATATCCAATTACGACATCAAATTGTAAATTGTTATTATTTTTTAATAATAAGCATTTAAAAACTGAAATTTAAATTTAAATATATGTTTCGGCGAAAGAAAGTCATCTTTCCTGTAAACACGAGTTTGAAAATTTAGATTACATGGATATCAAAATTGAAAAAATGTTAACAATTGGATTTAAAGATTGTGGAGGGTACCTTTTTAAGATGACAATTGCTCATGGCCTTGCATGGACGAATTGCAATTGTTTTAATCGTATCAAAAAATATTCTTAAGTATTATTAAACCTGTTTATAATTATAAGATATAAATAAACTTTCAATTTTTCAATTTTTTTATGGATCCTAATATCATATACAAGGTGAATAATTGTCCTTGTATTTCTTGTTTTGCATTAGTGTTTTCACTCTTTGATTAGTTTTAAAGATTATAAAATTAATGTTAAAAGAAAAATTAAGTCCTCATTCTTTTATACTTCATAAATATATTTTTCTAGTAATTGGATTTTTTTAATGTGAAATATTGCACCTATACCCATTATGTAGGTTAGAGTAAGTTAAGATCTATTTGGTATAATGAGTCATTAGGTAAAAGTGTGTTTAAAGTGTGTTTATCTAGTATGTATTAGTATTCATTTGTAGTTAAGAAATTCGACTGTCCCGATATGTTCCCAACATAGAGTGATCTGACGGTTCATATTCTCCTTGATCTTAACGACCATTGATCTATGGCTTAACACCTGATTGGTTCATGATCTCTATTTAAAGAGAATGGAGATTCATTTGTTAATGATTGATTTCAAGAAACTCTCTTGTAAAATATCTACGTAATATTTTGCTTTTGCTTTAATATACTTCTCCCAGTGGTCGTGTTGGCTTTGGCCATGGATGTTTCCCCGTAGGGGTTTTACCAGGTCAAAATATCAATTTGTTGATCTTTGATCTAGTTGTGTGAGTGGTTACTAAAGGTGTTCGTCCTCTGTTGGAATCTCTGTGTTGTCAAACATGGTATCAGAGCATGTTGTTAGGATATTTAGACACTTAGGAGTTAGTTAAGATCTACTTGGTCTAATGTGTCGTTAGGTAAAAGTGTGTTTCTTAGTGTGTTTCTTTAGTATGCATTAGTATGTATTTGTAGTTAGGAAATCCGATGGTCACGATATGTTGTTGACATAGAGTGATCCGACGGTTCATACTTTCCTCGATCTTAACAACCATTGATCTGTGGCTTAACACCCGATTGGTCCATGATCTCTATTTAAAGAGCATGGAGGGTCATTTGTCGATGATCGATTGTGAGAAACTCTATTGTAAAATATATCTGTAATCTTTTTCTTTTGCATTAATAAACTGCTCCAAGTGGTCGCGTTGGCTGGGGCTGTGGATGTGTTTTCAAGAAATACATAATAGACCATTGGAAATAGACCATTAGGTGCGTAATAGACCATTGGAAATGTATTTTCAAGAAATACACATTATTCCTTCAAACTTTGACTCCGTCTACAGTTTGACTGTGGCAAGCCAAAAAAACATTGTTTAGGGCCCCAAAATGACCCTGTAAGTACAAAAAGATGTACTGACATGAAAAAATCCAAAATAAGTCATTTATATTAGGTGGGTGGCCACTAATATCCACTTAAAAGCTGTGTGGGGCTTCAAACAACCCTGGAAATGTAAAACTCACAATTAAAAAGAATTACATAAGAACGTGTTGAACTAAAAACTATCAAGAAGAACTAGTTGGAATAGGTGGGTGGCCACCAATATCCACCTGGATCAGTCCTCCCCTATTAATAAGCAATGGTCTCAATTTCATTGAGTTCCCCCATCAAGTGAGGAAATTTCTGCTGAATTTGGCTATGGGTGAGCCACTTGCCTTGGTGCAGGAGCTACCCTGCCTTGGTGCAGGAGCTGTCTTGCCTTGGTGCAGGAGTTGCCCTGCCTTGACAACCTGATAAAGATGGATCCTCTTTTGGAGAGTTCCCTTGACCTATGTGTCCACTATATGATCAATGGATTCTTTTTCCATGCAGTCCAGGTTGAGTTTTATTGGTGTCAACTATTCTACGATCTCTGAGGTGTCCAATATTGGTGGAAAATATGGCCGGAGGAGGTCAACATTGAACACTGGGTGAAATCCAAGGAAGGGGGGAGTGTTGATCTCAAAAGAATTTTCACCCACAACCTTCATGATGGTGTAAGGCCCATAGAGAAGTGGATGGAGCTTTTGATGGTGCTTGGTAAGGCGTTCCTTCTGAAAATGTAACCAGACCTTGTCTCCCACCTGAAACTTGTGCGATACCCAATGTTGATCATGGTGATGCTTGTACTTAGCATTGAATTTATACAAAATCTCATGGACCTATTGGTGGATGTGCTTAATATTCTCAATGAATCTGGTGTCTTTGTCGACCTTAGATTGAACATGGGAAGAATTTGTTGTGTGGTTGCAAGAGGTAGTGCAACATCAATGGGACCCAAGTGTTGGAATTCGAGCTCTACTTGAAAGGGCCTATGTCTGGTGGAGCTATGGAGATTCATGTTGTATTTGTGTTGAACATAGGGAACACTCTCATCCCATGTACATGGATTCTTATAGTTATACATGCTCAGGATGTGCACAATCATCTGATTGACGACCTCTATTTGGCCATCGATTTGAGGGTGGAAGGAAGTGTATTTAGTGAGATTGGTGTCCAACAGTGACCCGAGACTCGACCAAAATGTGTTGAGTAAACTTTTGTCCTGATCAGAGATGATGGTCTGTGGTATCCCAAAATGGAGCCACACTCGTTCGAAGAAGAGATTGGCAGTATCTGTCGTTGTGATGCTCTTCTTCCAGGCTGTGAGAATGGTCATTATCGAAAATCGATCAACCACCACAAATACACAATCATTGCCTTACTTGGTGGATGGAAGGTCAAACATGTAATCCATCGAGATGGATTCCCAATGCCTCTCGGGAGTAGGAAGATGGGTGTATAAGCCTTTCTTCTTGATGGTTGGCATGGAAATCACACAGGCAGTGCAAGATATGATATACTTGTTGATGCCATGTTGAAGTTTGGACAAATAAAAATGTTTTTGTAGAATGACCACAATTTTATCCACACAAAAATGTCCTGTCATCCGACTGTAGTGAGCCTCCCAAATCATCTTTGCACGCTCGCTTGTAGGAACATACAGATGGCCCAAATGACATAACAGGCCATCCTAAATGTGAAAATTGGTGACATTCATGCATGTACCTAAGATTTGATGGTTGGTGGCAAAGTTAGGATCTCGTTGATAAAGTTGGGGCCACTCCAATGCCTCATGTCCAGAGGAATGGAGAATAGTGGTGAGTGCAGCCACGGGAGGTCGAATAAGGAAGTCAATGAAACGATTTGTGCTTCCTATCTTATACTTCATGTTGATATGGAACTGCTATAGGTATGTGAACCACTTTTGATGGCGGTCGTTCTGCAACTTCTCTTGTGTATGTATGAACCATAGAGGATTGTGATCAATGTGGATGGTTGTCTCCTTTCCCCNAAACTACGTCAAGTGTACACATTCATTCACACCATGAGACAACAAAGATTCTTTTTACACTAAAAATTCAACTGGGAAAACCCGGTTCTAAGGGATTTTAATTAAGCAGGAAATTAATTACAAAAGGGTGAGATATACATAGATTTAGTGTATTGTTACTCATTGGAGAGAAATTTGTGAATGGCCATGGCTCAAAAACATTCTTCACTTATCATGGAAAAAACTGAATGTCTTATTCTTCTTTGATCATCAAGTAGATTGCTTCTTTGATCTCTCATCTCTGCTACTTGAAACTTCCCTTCTTCATTTCCTCTTCTATGTTCCATTCTATGCTTTTCTTCACCATAGTCTTCATTTTTAATGGGTTTCATTGGAATTCCAACAATCATAATGGTTCATTTTAACTTCCAAGGTAATTTTGAACATTTTATCAACTTTTCCAAAAAAAATTCAATACTTATGACAAGGTTTGCAAAGATTTGTTTTGGAAAGGATCCATTTTAGATCAGACCTCCCTAATTCCAAATTGTTGGTCCCCAAAAGTTGGATTGTTCATGAGATGGAAGCAGATGGACTCCATTTTCTTCTCCATATCCACCATTCCATTACTAACATAGGTTGTTTTTTTATTTCTTGTCTACCCCTATTTTACTGGTAGAAGAGTTATTCTCTCTCTCTCTCTCTCTCTCTCTCTCTCTCTCTCTCTCTCTCTCTCTGTGTGTGATTATGTGCTTTGACAAAGTATGCGTTTCCACCATTAATCAAGTGATATTTTTTTTGTCTTGTAGAAAGTAGCATCCCTATCCCACAAGTATGGGATACCAAACATCACTCCATAGGCATCTTATGGTGCAACTTCACATTCTACTTCATAAACATAGTTAACATTAATGCAAACTTCATTTTACAGCTCTGAGTAATTTTCATAATAGATTTCCCTTGCAAACATGATAGTGAACTAGGATGAACTATATCATAAGTTTTTGAACCAAGATCATTAACTAATGTTTCAAAAATTAGATTAAACTGAGAACCACTATCACATAGAGTATTTACCTTTTGGTTATTCACTTGATCTTTGATTCAAAATATTGCACGTTTATCTCCACTTTCCTTTGGTTGATGCAAACTATGTCTTCTTCTAGATCAAAGGTGCATTCTACAACTGCTTATTTTTCCTCAGTWGATATTTTTTCTTTCCTCTTGGACTTTAGCCACTTTGGATGCAATTTAGGATGAAGTTTCCTTCACTTCTCTTCCATGTGCCCATCCAAATCACAATGCTTGCAATGTCTATTAGAATCCCTCCTTTTTTTCGATTGTGGCTACCATCTTCTTGTCTCTTATCTTGTTGGTTTCTTCTTGTCCCTCATGTTGTTTCCCCTACTTGGAGTCCAACTCAATATATAGAGCCTTATTTCTCACCTCATCTAATATTTTCACACTAAGAAGGTGTAACTTCCTTCAGATATGGTTGAAAATTCCTCCAAGGTACTTCACCACCACCCTCGTCTCTTCCAAACAGATACCTAACCTGATGGATTTCCTTATGAATTCAGAAGTGTATTCTTGTGCCCCTTGTCCCTATTCTTCTTGAAGGTAGTATAGAATATTTTCTGTCTTTTAGGGTGTCAAGGCTTTGCCCAGTAGCTAGACCTAGATTGGGGGGATTTTTCCCATAGAAAATAGGGGTTGCTTAGACTCTCGCTCTTCAAAATTTATATTTCTGGGAGTCTCCAAGATAGATTTCTTAGAACAATACATAGGCATGCTTTGTTGCAGGATCATTATTCTAAATTATTACATCTTCCTATTTTCCTGTAGATTTGTCATGATTTCACAATTCTATAAATCCCGTGAGCATGATCTTTCGGAGTTCTTGTTTCATCTCTTCTTCTTGTTTTTTATTTCTTCTCCAAAGATTCTTGTATATGTTAAGAACCAAACATCAATATAGCATAGAAAAACCTCAGAAAAAGTACTCAACGCCTTGAAAAAGAGATAATTTCAGATAATAAGCCNACTTGATCTTTGATTCAAAATATTGCACGTTTATCTCCACTTTCCTTTGGTTGATGCAAACTATGTCTTCTTCTAGATCAAAGGTGCATTCTACAACTGCTTATTTTTCCTCAGTAGATATTTTTTCTTTCCTCTTGGACTTTAGCCACTTTGGATGCAATTTAGGATGAAGTTTCCTTCACTTCTCTTCCATGTGCCCATCCAAATCACAATGCTTGCAATGTTTATTAGAATCCCTCCTTTTTTTCGATTGTGGCTACCATCTTCTTGTCTCTTATCTTGTTGGTTTCTTCTTGTCCCTCATGTTGTTTCCACTACTTGGAGTCCAACTCAATATATAGAGCCTTATTTCTCACCTCATCTAATATTTTCACACTAAGAAGGTGTAACTTCCTTCAGATATGGTTGAAAATTCCTCCAAGGTACTTCACCACCACCCTCGTCTCTTCCAAACAGATACCTAACCTGATGGATTTCCTTATGAATTCAGAAGTGTATTCTTGTGCCCCTTGTCCCTATTCTTCTTGAAGGTAGTATATAATATTTTCTGTCTTTTAGGGTGTCAAGGCTTTGCCTAGTAGCTAGACCTAGATTGGGGGGATTTTTCCCATAGAAAATAGGGGTTGCTTAGACTCTCGCTCTTCAAAATTTATATTTCTGGGAGTCTCCAAGATAGATTTATTAGAACAATACATAGGCATGCTTTGTTGCAGGATCATTATTCTAAATTATTACATCTTCCTATTTTCCTGTAGATTTGTCATGATTTCACAATTCTATAAATCCTGTGAGCATGATCTTTCAGAGTTCTTGTTTCATCTCTTCTTCTTGTTTTTGATTTCTTCTCCAAAGATTCTTGTATATGTTAAGAACCAAACATCAATATAGCATAGAAAAACCTCAGAAAAAGTACTCAACGCCTTGAAAAAGAGATAATTTCAGATAATAAGCC
>JZKD02S1674787.1:10994-23276 GCA_000966675.3 Picea glauca
CTTAGTAAGATGGGACAAGGTCAAGAAGCCAAAGATGGAAGGGGGTCTTCATATCAGAGATGTGGTTGTTCACAATCTTGCCATGGGAGGTAAACTTCTGTGGAATATGATTACGAGGAAAACAACCTGGAGCAAGCAAATTGTCAGGAAAAAATACTTCATAGGTGATAGAGAGAGATGCCTTGAGAGGCCAGCAAAAGTGCAGAAAGGTTCCCCGATTTTCACCCTGTGCAAAAGAGCCCTACCTTTTTTTAGTTCAAAGCTTACCTGGATACCGGGGAATGGGACAAAAATTAGGATTTGGGAGGATTCCATTCTTGGAGAACAACCCCTTACAGGGTTAAGAGAAACAAGGAACATCAAAGATTGGCTCTTTTCTAACAACTGCAGAACGCTATGGGACATCTCCCTCTGGAAGAATGATGACAATGAATCCTAGGAAGGCTGGAATCTAGGGAACTATCCGGACGACATTAAAGAGGAAGCAGTAATCCTGCTGGATTTTCTTCAAGGAAAGTCGCCAATTAGTTCCATATCCAAAGATAAGTGGGGATGGGGTTCAGAATCGGGGTTATACACAGCAGCAGCTGGCTACTCTACAATTCTTGAAATGTCGTGGGTCCCTCCTAATCCAGGCCCGTGGAAAGCTCTATGGAACTTTCCCTCAATTCCTAAAGTAGACATTTTTGTATGGACCCTGCTCCACAACAGTATTTTAAGCAATGATAATCTAAAGAGGAAAGGCTGGGAAGGGCCTTCATGGTGTCCTCTGTGCAATCAGGCAGAATAAACTATTGTGCACCTTCTCCTTAATTGTGAGTTCTCCAAAGAAGCTTGGGGCCTCCTCTTAGGATCGGTCTCTTTAAATTTTTCTTCCTCTGCCTCAGAACTTTTAAGCAATTGGATGTCTTTGTCCCCTTTCAATCTAAGTAAGAAAAACCTCCTCAAAACTATCTGGATGTGGACTCCCAAATTCTTGTGTTGGAAAATTTGGTTGGAGAGGAATAACAGAATTTTCAAAGAGGAAAGTAGACCGCCATCCTTGGTGGCTATTAAAGCCAGAACTATGATCTCAGAAGCCTTAAACTCGAATATCTCCGTCAGGAAATCGATCCCTCTCTCGGTGGAAGAAGAAAGATGGCTCAAGGAGTTCATCCAAAACCAACCAGGCATCAAAGAAACCAAACCCCCACAAAAAAGGAAATGGGAAATTCGGATGGAGGAACAAGACTTTCTGAAATGGAGATTTGCTCTGGATGAGTGGTGTCTCTTCTTCGATGCGGCCTCAAAAGGTAATCCCGGTCAAGCAGGAGGAGGGGGCATCATTTCTGAACCCTCTGGCACAATCCCCCTGTCTTACCCGTGGGGCTTAGAATACGCCTCCAATAATCAAGCTGAATATACAGCACTGTGGCAAGGCCTCATTCAAGCGTTAAAGATGAATGTCCAGAAGATTATGATTTTTGGTGATTCCAAACAAGTTGTAGAAACGATGAACACCAACAATTCCTTCGCTCGTAACCCATATCAACATAAGTAATTAGCACACAATAAAAAAGAGAGGAGCGCGAGCAGGAGCGCGCGTTAGGGTTTGGTGCTGGTGCTGAGCGTAGTGTGTTTCCATGGCGATGCCTGGGGGAGGGGAGGCTGCCCCCCCTCTTTCGAGATTGATCGAGGATGCCTTCTGAAGGCTGTTCAACAGTAATAGGAAGAGGTCAGCCCCTTCGGTGGTTCTGAAATTTATCAAGAAGCTGGAGGAAATACCTGAAATCGCTTTACCCGAAGAGAAACCAATGAAAATAGCCTTGGCGTTGACCCAAAAAGGTTTAGTGGGTCAGTTCATGGGTCTTTGGCCATCCACCAAGACCACGGATGACTGGATTCAACGGAACTGGAGGCCAAATCTCGAACATGGAGTAACCTGTTATCCGGTTGGAAGAGGATTCTTTGTGTTTGAGTTCATCTCAGAAGAAGATCGAGACTTAATATTCAGGAACGACCCCTATTTCATGGGGACGCGGGGTCTCTACCTGAATAAATGGACACCTGATTTTGATCCCTTGGTGGACCTGCCCAAGGAAGTGTCGGTGTGGGTCAGACTACCGAACCTCCCAATGCACTGCTGGGATTTCGAATCTCTACAGAGAATAGGGAACGGATTTGACAGGTTCATTGATAGAGCTGACAATAAAGGATAGTACACCTACGCCAGAATCTGTGTGGAATTCGATCTTGAAGCTGGCCTCCTTGAAGCAGTAAAGCTAATTGTTGGAACCTGGACCCATTTTCAGAAATTAGACTATGAGCACCTACCATTCAAATGTCGGAACTGTCAGGAGCATTGTCACTTCCAAAGACACTGCCACAAAATGTAAACCAATGGGAAAGAAGACGCAGAAGGCTGGCAGAAGGTGAAGAAAGGGAAAAAATCTAACAACGTTAAAAGCAAGGACAAAATGACCAAGGAACCATCAAAAGATGGCATCTCAAAGAAAAATCCCCAAGGAGACCCAAAGGAAAAGCAAATCCCCACAAACGAACCAGAAGAAGGGAAAGAACAAATGTCGTTGGTCCCAGTTGACCCAATCTCGCCCTCCACAGCTTCCAGTCCGAAAAAGGAGAATATCATCTTGGACATGGATATAGGAGCCGAAACTCCAGAGGAGGACGAAACAGAAGCAAGCATCCCTATAGGAACACTAGACCAGCCAAAGTGGGGAAGGAAGACTGAGAAGAAGAGAAGGGAAGAGCAATCCTACAAGGAAGTGGTTCAAGGTACACAGTACACAATCCTAGAGATGGTGAACACCARATCGAGGGMGAAACTAGGGAAGACCYCGAAGGGAGGTCTCCCTCCACATYCAGGTAAATAATGCAATAYGTCTCMTGGAATTGCAGAGGACTGGGAAGCACCCTGAAAGAGGAAGCCATAAAGGACTTAGTAAGGCTAGTGAGACCAGAAGTCCTCCTTATCCAGGAGACGAAAATGGAGGAGGAAGACCTCCTCCGGGCAAGTAGTGCATTCTGGAAGAAAGGTCCTGGACGGGCAGTAAGCGCTAGAGGAGCCTCGGGGGGATTAGCAACTTTCTGGGATTCCGCAAAGCTCGATCTAGTAGAAGAAGAAGGAACCACCCATTGGTTATTTACCAAACTGTACCATAAAGGCTCTGGACATCTGGTAAGCCTCCTTATCTTGTATGTCCCTATTCCATTTAATGAGAAAAAAGAATGTTCGGACTCTTTAAAATCGTTCCTCAATCGGCATGACCTTAAGAACTTAGTAGTGGCTAGAGATTTAAATGTTACCCTTTCACTAGCTGAGAAGAAAGGGGGTTCTATTGTCCGGGACCTGGCTAGAGAATGGGTAGAAGACCTGATGTCGGACTGGGAGTTGGAATATATTTCACCAACCAACGGGAAATTTACTTGGTCCAATAAAAGGATAGGACCAGGTCACATTGCAGCCCGACTTGACCACTTTCTCATCCACTCCTCCTTTCTTACTTTGGGCCTCATGGCATCCTCCAAGATTCTCCCGCATTACACTTCAGACAACAAACCAATTTCCCTCTCCCTCTCTCCTGGATCATCGCTAGGCCCTATTCTGTTTAGATTTTTCCCACTTTGGACAGGTCAAGTTGGCTTTCTCAACCTAGTTCAAAACACCTGGAACGAACCTATTTTCGGATCCCCCTTTTATGTTTGGGAAGAGAAGCTCAAAAGACTCAAAGTTAACCTAAATATGTGGGCTAAAAATCTAGGCTCTCCCATGGACGAAAGGAAAAGAACTCAGAAGATCTTGGAAAGGCACCAATCGATCATGGAAGAAGCCCGAGTCACCCAGGAGCTGCTCAGGTGGGAATCCGAGCTTCAAAGGAAGTATCACAAAAGCTGCAAAGAAGAGGAAATCTATTGGAGAGTCAAATCAAGGGCATTGTGGCTTCGAGATGGAGACAAGAACACAGCTTTCTTTCACAAGCAAGCCCAGGCAAGGGAAAATTACAATTCCATCAGCGAGATTCAATGGCAAGACCAAGTCATTAAGGACTTCCAAGGCATGAAGGAGGCTGCTCATTCCTTCTTCAAAAATCTTTACTCAGCACCTGATATGGAGGCTTTGGACTCGAACTCCTATCCTTTATCAGAAATTCCAGCCCTGGTTAATGAAGATGACAATTAGATGTTGAACAGGCCCATTAGTATCAATGAAATCAAGAAATCCATCTTCAATATGGATTCAGACAAAGCACCTGGGCCGGACAGGTTCACAACTCGCTTCTACACTTCCTGTTGGGATATAATAAAAAAGGATTTGTGAAGAATGGTTATGAAGTCTCAGAATTGCACCAAGCTGGGTGGCAGCACAAACTCCTCTTTCTTGGCCCTCATCCCAAAGGAAAAAGGTGCTAAAAAATTCAACAGATTCAGACCTATCTCCCTCTGTAATACAGGATATAAAATCATCACCAAAATAATGGCTAACAGACTCAAAAGAATTCTGCCGAAACTGATTCCAGAAAATCAAGGTGGGTTTGTGAAAGGGAGACAGATATTAGATAACATTATTTTAGTCCAAGAAGCCATCCATACCAGCTGCAAAAAAAAAAGAGAAGGGCATGGCAATCAAGTTGGATTTAGCCAATGCTTTCGACAGAGTCAGGCACGACTTTCTGTTTCCAGCCATGAGGAACTTTGGGTTCAACCAAAAATTTATTGAGTGGGTTAAGGCCTGTATTACAGCCCCTTGGATCGCCCCTTTGATAAATGGTCATCCTGCAAAGTTTTTTCATGCCTCAAGAGGGCTAAGGCAAGGTTTCCCTCTCTCCCCAGTGCTCTACGTCATTCAATCCTTGGTGTTAAGCTTCCAATTGCAGAGTTGTCTTCAAAACAAAGTCCTACCAGGCATCAGAGTAGTTCCTAATGTCAAGGATGTTAGCCATGCCCAGTTTGCTGATGACACCCTTTTATTGGGCGATGCCAACCTCAAGACAGCAAGGAACTTCAAAACTGAACTTGACTTTTATAAAGACAGCTCTAGTAGCGAAATAAACTATCACAAAAGTAAGATTTATGGATGGAACTGCAACCCGCGAGAAATGTTGCAGATAGGTCGGATTCTTGAGATGGAAAGTATCACAACATGGGACAACTTCATCTACTTGGGGATCCCAATTTTCAAAGCCTCCTCTAAGGTCGTGCACTGGCTACCCCTGTTGGATAAACTTAAAATCAAGATCCATGCGTGGGGAGAAATTTGGCTCAACAAAGCAGGTAAAGTTATTCTGATGAACTCGGTCATTACTAGCCTCCCAATTTATCAGTGTTCGGTTCTCCTAGCTCCCAAGACTATAAAAAATAAAATCAATGAAATGCTTCGGAGATTTCTTTGGGAAGGCGGCAGGAATTGTGAAAAGAAGTTCCACTTAGTAAGATGGGACAAGGTCAAGAAGCCAAAGATGGAAGGGGATCTTCATATCATAGATTTGGTTGTTCACAATCTTGCCATGGGAGGTAAACTTTTGTGAAATATGATTACGAGGAAAAGAACCTGGAGCAAGAAAATTCTCATGAAAAAATACTTCATAGGTGATAGAGAGAGATGCCTTGAGAGGCCAGCAAAAGTGTAGAAAGGTTCCCCGATTTTCACCCTGTGCAAAAGAGCCTTGCCTTTTTTTAATTCAAAGCTTACCTGGATACCGAGGAATGGGACAAAAATTAGGATTTGGGAGGATTTCGTTCTTGGAGAACAACCCCTTACAGGGTTAAGAGAAACAAGGAACATCAAAGATTGGCTCTTGTCTAACAACTGCAGAATGCTATGGGACATCTCCCTCTAGAAGAATGATGACAATGAATCCTAGGAAGGCTGGAATCTAGGGAACTATCCGGACGACATTAAAGAGGAAGCAGCAATCCTGTTGGATTTTCTTCAAGGAAAGTCGCCAATTAGTGCCAGATCCAAAGATAAGCAGGGATGGGGTTCAGAATCGGGGTTATACACAGCAGTAGCTGGCTACTCTGCAATTCTTGAAATGTCATGGGTCCCTCCTAATCCAAGCTCGTGGAAAGCTCTATGGAACTTTCCCTCAATTCCTAAAGTAGACATTTTTGTATGGACCCTGCTCCACAACAGTATTTTAACCAATGATAATCTAACGAGGAAAGGCTGGGAAGGGCCTTCACGGTGTCCTCTGTGCAATCAGGCAGAAGAAACTACTATGCACCTTCTCCTTAACTGTGAGTTCTGCAAAGAAGCTTGGGGCCTCCTCTTAGGATCGGTCTCATTAAATTTTCCTTCCTCTGCCTCGGAACTTTTAAGCAATTGGATGTCTTTGTCCCCTTTCAATCTGAGTAAGAAAAACCTCCTCAAAACTATCTGGATGTGGACTCCCAAATTCTTGTGTTGGAAAATTTGGTTGGAGAGGAATAATAGAATTTTCAAAGAGGAAAGAAGACTGCCATCCCAGTTGGCTATTAAAGCTATAACTATGATCTCAAAAGATTAAACTTGAAAATCTCCATCAGGAACTTGATCCCTCTCTTGGTGGAAGAAGAAATATGGCTCAAGTAGTTCATCCAAAACCAACCAGACATCAAAGAAACCAAACCCTCGCAAAAAAGGAATTGGGAAATTCGGATGGAGGAACAGGACTTCCTGAAATGGAGATCTTCTCTAGATGAGTGGTGTCTCTTCTTCGAAGGGGCCTCAAAAGGTAATCTTGGTCAAGTAGGAGGAGGGGGCATCATTTCTGAAACCTATGGCACAATCCCCCTGTCTTACGCGTGGGGCTTAGGATACGCCTCCAATAATCAAGCTGAATATCTAGCACTGTGTCAAGGCCTCATTCAGGCATTAAAGATGAATGTCCAGAAGATTATGATTTTTGGTGATTCCAAACAGGTTGTAGAAGCGCTGAACACCAAGAAGATCCCAAAGGATATTACTTTGGCCCACTTGTACAAGAAAATATTCCTCCTACTGCCGCAGCTCAAGGAATATAAAATATATCATGTGTTGAGAACTTTGAATGGACAGACAGACACTGAGGCAAATCATGGTACTCTTCTGAGAAAAACTCAACTGATTGTCAATGGGGGAGCATCATACCAAACAATTCCCTAAGCTAATGAAAGAAAGTGATTTGTCTCTTCACGCGGGTATGCCATCAGCACCCGAAGGACCTTGGATCCATCACAGTTCTCATGGGACGGGCCGCAATCTTGGTTCAGAGATTCGGCATCATCATCAGCCCAAGGTGGGATCACGAGATGTGGCAGGTGAAATAGATGATAAGGGAACTCAATTGAAGCAAGTATTCAATTCCTCAGGCAGACGCGCGCTTTCACAGAGCAAAAAGAAGAAGCAGAGTTATAGAAGTAGAAGGAATGGATTCGTCTTCCAAGCCATCCCTCACTCTGTGGGAGAGACTCGGCCTGATAAAAGCAGAGCTGGAGAACATCAGAGCTTCCACAAACTAGAGGAAATGGGAAACACTAAACATCAAAATGTAGGAACTAAGGGAGGAGCTAACAGAAGAACTTCAGACGGGACTCAGGGACGTTGCCATTCTCATGGGCGATCTGGGAAATCACCTCTGCAAATTAGAGAAACAGGTCGAAGAGCTTACCATGGCGCTCAGCAAGATCTCGGAAGCCCCAACAGAGGCAGTCTCCAAAATCGGGTAAGGAAGGTCTACGGCGGTGGGTTTTTCCCAATAGCCCTCAATCCTCTCAATCGACCCCTGCAGAAGTCAATGTATGCGATACATAGTAGATTAGGCTATCATATGTATGTGAACCACCAGAAACTAGAATTCTGGATTTTGCTTAGTAAGGAGGAGGGTTCAAACTGAAAGATGAAAACCAGTGTAGTAGATCTGAATATGCTATGAATATGCAATGTAAGGGCCTGGTAGCCCTTCCTGCCAGATATTAAATAAATATCTCTAACCATTCCTATAAAAAAAAAACAATTCCTTCGCTCGTACAACAAAAATTCCTCCTTATTGCTCAACAATTTTTGTTGTCTTTACTCAGCAAATTTTTTTTTCATCGCACAATGATTTCATACCTTATCTGCGTTCATGGGGTGTAAACCTATGTTATTTTCCATTGCTTAGACATATTTTCATTTTATTCCTCAGAAAAATCGTGTTACCCACCCAACCATTTATTGGGCATGATTCTCTGGGTTTTTGGTATAAAAATGTTCTCAAACGGTGGGGGAAACTAGAAAGAGGTTTTACCCTCCTTACCTCTGTGTTTTTGGTGTAAAAACATGCTCAGACTGTGGGGAAAACTAGCAAGAGTTTTTACCCTCCTCACCTCTACGTTTTTCATGTAAAAACGTGCTCAGACAGTGGGGGAAACTAGAAAGATTTTTTACCCTCCTTACCTTTGCATTTTTGGTGTAAAAATTGTTGATTAAGGTTGGTTGGCATTGATGTCAACCCTTGAATAAAGCCCCGTAGCACAAGGTTTGGGTAATGGACCCAATATTGTTTGATGTAAATATGACTCATTATTGTCTTTTCATGCTTGATAAGAAGTAAAAATGGATGAACTCCAAAGTGGTCCCCTTATGGCGAAATCCCTCACGGGATGACGCTTTGNAAATTATTTTAAATGAAGAAGCCCTAAAATAAGGAAAGTGTAAGGCTACATGAAGATATAAATAAGAGACAAAGTTCACTCATAAAACACACTTGTACATATTGTATATCTATTTCATTTTGTAAAGCTTCCTATAAATACTTGTGGATACATCTGAAGTAGCAAACGTCTGAGGTAGCATGAAGGGTTGATGGAAAAATTCTCGGATTTACAGAAAACCCTATTTTCTAGTGCGTATGCAGACTGTCTATGTATAGGGTGTGTATATGCGAGCTATCTATGTATAGGGTGCATACATTACATCAGATCCATGCGGGTTGTCTGTGTATAGGGTGTGTATACATGGGTTGTCTATGTATAGGGAGCGTACATGCTAATAAAGTCATGAAAACTTGAGAAGATGAAGATGCAGAGATTCTATATTATGAGATCATGCTCCCAAGAAGGTCTAAAGTGCTCAGATACATCAGATCCATCCATTAGTTCAAAAGGTATGTATTATTTCTATGAATAGTTGGATTTTGATGTATGCATGAGGAATGGAAATGGAGATTTGAGGATTCTCTCTAGAAAGACTAGTGGCTACATGTGATCATCTACATAAGTCAGATCTACAGAATTACAGTGATGGTATGTTCAAGGGTACATGGTTGAGAGCTTGTATTTTTGTAGTAGTTGATGTATTGAGAGACTGAATATCATAAAGGGGTTGATGAATAAGATCATGTGAGAGATATTATATTTGTTCATGATTACACATACCTATATGACACATGACTAGAGAGAGACATACTCTCCTTGAGTAAAGGTTATATATGAGGATGCATGCACAGGGTACAGTTATAGTCTGGATACAATGACAGGTTACAGATCTATGTGAAAGAAGTTGCAGTTCATAAGTTTTCAAGAAAAGGAAACCCTAGTTTTCAAAAGGCATACACAGGCTGCATAAAAGTTTGGTAGCATACATACACGAGATGCATAACAAATAGGGCACATACATACATGGGCTGCAACACTACAGGTCACGTATCTATTGTAATTTTTGTAGATACATGTTCAGTTCAGGTACAGATTGATTATAGGGAAGTTGTACAGATTAGATACAGTTCAATGGTACAAGTTGTTACAGTTGTACAACAGTATATCTCACAGTGACAGATTGACAATGGTTCCATCATTCTACTTATACTTTAGGGCGGTTGGACGGGGCAAGGACAAGTGGTTGTAGCCACCTTCTGGTTGTAGTCAGAGAACTTAGGGGGTTGTAGCCTCCTTTTGGTTGTAGCCAGAGAATTGGGGAGTTGGAGCTTCCCTCAAACTGTAGCCTGAGAAACTAGGGGGTTGGAGCCTCCTTCCAGTTGCAGCTGGAAAACAAAGGAAGTTGGTGCTTCCAATGAATGTAATTCTTCAAGACACATAAGAAAAAACATTATGTAGTTTTCTCCCGATTTGGGTTTCCATGTAAAACACTGGTGTACTGTGTATGTGTGTGATGGTTCATTTCTTATTGCTCGTTATTGGATAATAATTCTACATTGATATAACACTTGGATTATTTGGAGAAAAAGGATTATAATTACGCTATTACCGATTCACCCCCCCCTCTCAGTAATCCAACAATTGGTATCAGAGAAGGTTCATTCAGAAATCAGTTTAACCATTGAAAGGTAGATCATGGAGATTACCAACTCATATTAAAATGGAATACCACACTTTGATGGATAGAAGTATTCTTTTTGGAGAATAAGGATGAAGACATATATACAGGCACAAGGGTTTGAAATTTGGCAATTAATTGTAGATGGATACACAGTACCAGCAGTTCCACCAATAAATGACAAAGCAATGAAACTTGGTCAAAATAATTCCAAAGCTACAAATGTGATTTTGAATGGTGTCAGTGAAACAGTATTCACCAAAGCTGCACATGGTAAATCCACTAAAGAGATTTGGGACAAGCTTCGAAATATTTATGAAGGAGATACAAAAGTCAACGCAACAAAACTTCAAACTTATAGAGGTCAGTTCGAAAAACTAAAAATGAAGGAAGATGAGAATATTGTGGCCTACTTATTAAGAGTTGATGAAACAGTGAATGTAATCATAGGATTGGGATAAGAAATCGAAGAATCTATAATTGTTCAAAAGGTACTAATATCTCTTCCTACGAGATTCAACCCTAAGATATCAACACTAGAAGAAAGAACAAATCTGAACACAATAATCATGGATGAACTGCATGGAATCTTCACATCATATGAAATGAGAACCGAACAGGAAAATCCAGATGTAAAAGAAGCAGCCTTCAAAGCATACAAAAGATCAAAGAAAAAGAAAAAGAAACAAGAAGAATATAGCAGCAGCAACGACGTCTCGGAAGATGATGAAGAAGTGGCCAACTTCGTCAAAAGACTGAACAATGGAACCAATGGTAGGTATAGAGGTAAGCTTCCTTTAACTTGTTTTAATTGTGATGGTATTGGTCATTTTGTTAACAAATGTCCTCATAAGAAAAACAGAAATGATGAAGGTTACTCAAAAGGCAAACACACATATAAAGGAAAAATAACTACAAAGAAATATTTCAAGAAAATATTATGCATCAAAGAAGACATCTCATCATCAGATGAAGATGAAATCAGTGGCAGTGAGACAGGAAGAGTTATATTCATGGCAGTAAAATATTCTGACAAAGAAAACTTTGAAGAAGAATATGAAGAAGTTGAAGAAGGATATGAAGAAGTCGAAGACAAAATTGAAGAGGCAAAAGTTGACTATTGAGAAGAATTAATGTGTGCCATAGAAGTTATCAAAAGAGAAAAGAAGAAAAACAAGAAACTACAAGAAGAACTAGACAAGAAAAAGGACACTCGACAACTAGAACAAACGATCACAAGATTGAAGGTTCAAATAGAAGAAGATAAAAGTATCTCCAAAGACACCTAGTAAACGAGTACAGAAGAATTATCCTTCAGATCAGATTATTGGAAACAAAGATGCAGGAGTTGAGACTAGAAGAAAACTTTGTTCACCAGAACAAACACACCTAGCACTCTTATCTACAATTGAACTAAACTGTTTTGAAGAAGCCAACAAGGATGAATTTTGGAATAAATCCATGAATGAAGAATTGGATCAAATAGATAAAAATGGCACTTGTAAACTGGTTCCAAGACCAAAGAATAAGAATGTGATCGGCACAAAATGGTTTTTCAGGAATAAATTAAATGAAGATGGACAAGTTACAAAGAACAAAGCTAGATTGGTATGTAAAGGATATGCATAGATTGAAGGAATCGACTTTGAAGAGACATTTTCCCCAGTTGCCAGAATGGAAGCAATCTGATTGCTTTTAGCCTATGCATGCACCAAAAATGTTAAAGTATATCAGATGGACGTAAAATCAGCTTTTCTGAATGGGGAACTTGAAGAAGAAGTCTACATTGAACAACCAGAAGGATTTCAATTGTAAGAGAATGCAGATTATGTGTGTAAATTAAAGAAGGCCTTGTCAAGGTAATATTTTATTAATTGAAGTTTATGTTGATGATATTATTTTTGGTAGTGATGATGACAAGTTAAGCTAGAAATTTGCAAAAGATATGCAGAATGAATTCGAAATGTCGATACTTTGAGAACTATCCTTCTTTTTGGGACTTCAGATAC
>JZKD02S1674787.1:23286-36160 GCA_000966675.3 Picea glauca
AATTCTTATCTTATATTTCTTAGATTTACACGAGGAAGCACCATAAGAGGATAGTTCAATCAGGGGGAGAAACACTAGATGGAAAGATACCTTTGCCATTGATGACAAAGGGGGAGAGATTTATCATATGCAGAGGACAGAGGCATGGTTCCAGGAGGAACTAATTTATTAGATACAGAGGACAAAGGCATGGTTCTAGGGGTAGCATGAGTGATATGATTTCAGTATTGCATCAGATTGTTTCCATCAATTCCAAAGGGGGATATTGTTGATTAAGGTTGGTTTTCATTAATGTCAACCCTTGAATAAATCCATGTAGCACAAGGTTTGGGTAATGGACCCAATATTGTTTGATGTAAAGATGACTCATGGTTTATAAGAAGTAAAAACGGATGAACTCCAAAGTGGTCCCCTTATGGTGAAATCCCTCACGGGAAGATACTTTGCGGAGTGAGAGAACCCATACTTATTTGAGGAATAATGAGATGAAGGATAGTGAATTTGTGAGTCAAACTATCCTAGATGTATAATTCTTGCCATGTCCTTTCTGGTGGTATGTGGAACGTCACATAACTCCTCACGATTAGAGAGTTATGACCATATAAAGTTGGAGAACCCTCATGAGTCTTATAGAAGCCCCCAAGAGTCAAAGTGCTTTGCAAAAAGAAATTATTTTAAATGAAGAAGCCCTAAAATAAGGAAAGTGTAAGGCTACATGAAGATATAAATAAGAGACAAAGTTCACTCATAAAACACACTTGTACATATTGTATATCTATTTTCTTGTGTAAAGCTTATTGTCAATACTTGTGGATACATATGAAGTGGAGAATGTATGAGGTAGCATGAAGGGTTTCCAGCGAAATTCTCGGATTTACAGAAAACCCTATTTTTTGGTGCATACGTGGGTTGTCTGTGTATAGGGTGCATACAATACATCAGATCCATGTGGGTTGTCTGTGTATAGGGTGTGTATACGTGGGTTGTCTATTTATAGGGAGCGTACATGCTAATAAAGTCATGGAAACTTGAGAAGATGAAGATGCAGAGGTTCTAGATTCTAATATCAAGCTCCCAGGAAGGTCTAAAGTGCTCAAATACATCAGATACATCCATTGGTTCAAAAGGTATGTCTTATTTATATGAATAGTTGGATTTTGATGTATGCATGAGGAATGACAATGGATATTTGAGGATTCTCTCTAGAAATACTAGTGGCTACATGTGATCTTCTGCATAAGTCGGATCTACTGAATTACAGTGTTGGTATGTTCAAGGGTACATGGTTGAGAGCTTGTATTTGTGTAGTAGTTGATGTATTGAGAGACTAAATATCAGAAAGGGTTGATGACTAATATCATGTGAGGGATAGTATACCTGTTCATGATTACACATACCTATATGACACATGACTAGAGAGAGACATACTTGCCTTGAGTAAAGGTTATATATGAAGATACATGCAGAGGGTACAATTATAGTCTGGATACAGTGATAGGTTACAGATCTATGCGAAAGAATTTACAGAAGGTCAGAAGTTTTCAAGAAAAGGAAACCCTAGTTTTCAGAAGGCATACGTAGGCTGCATAACAGTTTGGCAGTGTACATACGCGAGTTGCATAATAGATAGGGAGCATACATACGCGGGCTTCAACACTATAGGTCACGTGTCTATTGTAATTTTTGTAGATACATGTTCAATTCAGGTATAGATTGATTACAGGGTAGTTGTACAGATTGGATACAGGTCAGTGGTACAGGTTGTTACAGTTGTACAACAATATATCTCACAGTGACAGATTGAGATTGGTTCCATCATTCTACTTATACTTCAAGGTGGTTGGATGGGGCAAGGACATTTGGTTTTAGCCACCTTCTGGTTGTATCTAGAGAACTTAGGGGGTTGTAGCCTCCTTCTAGTTGTAGCCAGAGAATTGGGGAGTTGGAGCTTCCCTCAAGTTGTAGCCTGATAAACTAGGGGGTTGGAGCCTCCTTCCAGATGCAGCTGGAAAACAAAGGAATTTGGTGCTTCCAATGAATGTAATTCTTCAAGACATAGAAGAAAAAGTATTTTGTGGTTTTCCCTCGATTTGGGTTTCCACGTAAAAAACTGGTGTACTGTGTATGTGTGTGATTGTTGATTTCTTATTGATTGTTATTGGATAATAATTCTACATTCATATAACACTTGGATTATTTGGAGAAAAAGTATTATAATTACGCTAATATTGATTCACCCCCCCTCTTAGTAATCCAACAAAAATGTGCTCAGACTGTGGGGGAAAGTAGAAAGAGTTTTACCCTCCTTACCTCTACGTCTTTTGTATAAAACGTGCTCAGAATATGGGGGAAACTAGAAATATGTTTTACTCTCCTTACCTCTACATTTTTGGTGTAAAAACATGCTTAGACTATGGGGGAAACCAACATGCATTTTTACCAGCTTCATCTCTGCATTTTTTGTGAAAAACATGCTAGCTTGTGGGGGAACCAGCATGAGTTTTTACCTTATTTATCTATGCGTGTTGCTCACTATTTTTCCCAGAACTTTCCTCATTATCTCTGTGTTGTTGGGGAATTTACCAACTCTTATTTTTCCTTCATGTCTCTGAGTTATTATGTCCCTTCCTTTTTCTTATTCCTACACTTTTTTTTTGGCATTATAAGATGCCCTGCACGTTGGAGTGTCCTTTAGTTTCATTTGATTTTACTTACTAATATTCAAAAGTAGATATCTTCTTTCAATGTGATCACATAGTTTTATATGTGTTATAGGATAAATCGGTATATGCGGACACTAAAAGATCTCCCTAGATCCACCTGGATCTAGAACAAAATAAGACATGACATGACTCTTTCTCTAAGTTGCAGTCATCGAATCTACTATCAGGAAGGAATGAGTGACATACCTTTATATTGCTTCCTTAGGTCTCTGTTGTTCCTACTTCGCTCTGGTGCACTTGTGAGATCAGGTCCAAGACACCACAAACCAACCAAAGTGAAGATGGCAAAGTATATTCAATGTCAACCTATGCATATGATCAAGGAATTATGCAATAAAATAAGAATGGTTTTATGGGAAAGGGAAATGGCATTGTATTATATTGAATGAAAGTAGAAGATACAACCAGATCGCCTTGATGTCGCAAGCTTCCTTTTAGTGGTCCTCAGTTCCAACACACACACTTGCTCTACACTTGCATGCAGAAAGTCTAGTATCACTTGATAGACAAATGGAGTCTTCAAGCTTCAATTCAAAAAAGGTTCCTCACACAATTATTTCATCAATTCTCTATTCAACCTTGCTTAACCTCTTCCTTGAGAAACCCTTCATTATATAGGAGGAGAGATGGTTAAAGGGATGAGGATGATCCCACTAAATTTGAGAAGTTAGTAGGATGCCAACCATGCGAATGCCAACTCATTTTCTAGAAGATCATATTCTAGAACCTTCATAACTTCCTCTTCCTTTTAAGCTTCGAAACAGGTTCGCACCCTACCTATAGAGCAAACTGCAAACACCTCGCAGGCTAGGTGTAGGGTTTCCTACGAGAATCAGAATTCTCGCACTCTACAACATAGTTAGCCTGAAAACTCATCTTAAAAATATGTTTTGTGGAAGAAGACAACAGTCACTTTTCTCAGGAAAAAGGTCCTTATGAGAGCCTGAACACATAACTGTAGAGACACCACCAAAGTGACCAAAATGATGTGTAACAGAATGCTCCCCAAATTATGAGGTTGGAACTCATGACAGCCAAAATACTTTGTAAAATGCTTGTGTGTGTCAGAAAATAGGATCGCACCTAATTGGAAACCTGCAAACAATCAAGCATCTGCAAAGTATAATACCAGTTATGAGATAGGCATTCCCATGCTCAGACCACAAATGAATGAAATCATAAATGTAGGCCATGGCCACCAATCATACACCATGGATCCATGTCATCAAAATGTTACATAGCCACCAGGAATACACCGTGGATCTATGTGTTAAAAGACTCAGATTAGGACATAGCCACATGACATACAAAGTGGAGCTATGTGTCAATACAAATCATAAATACTCTAGCGCAACCTAGGCCAAAAAGATGAGACCCAGGGTCTTCAATCCCGTCGTCTAAAAGTACGAATCTAGCCATGTGATTACATGTGTCGAAGTCAAACATGGTAGAAACCACTTGATTACCAATCATTGATGAAAACCGTTAACAAGTGCGAGGGAAATCATCATTGATGTCAATGACTCCCAAGGTACCTAAGTACAATCCAAACGAATTTGAATAAATGAGTTGAAGTCGAACACTAGGCGGAATCTCTCGATCAGGGACCAATGATGTGAATCCACTGTCGAAAGTGAAGAGACCTGCCATTAAGGCATGCATATTTTATGGTACTAAACAATTTCTAAGTCTTGTTCCCAGATAATGAGTTGGATTCGACGGAAAAAGACTCGTCACAGGAGGGCCTTGATGTATCCCCCATCAATGACACTAAATAAGTAACAGATTTTGAGGGTAAGTCAAAGTACGAATGTGATTTGAAATAGACACAGGGAAGGTTGACACGGTAAAAATGGACAACTGCAGATGGTTGACTCAATGGAGGGCTTGTTTGTACTTCTCTTGAACATATGAATGACACGACAACAGTCTTGGCAGCATTGACTCAAAGATGACCCAAGATACGACTTCATAGTAAGTTAGTCGAGAGACAAATGGATTTCCCAACCCAGATTCAAATGATGAACATGGAGTGTCATGTTCAAGAGAAACGCTTACTGCCAACAATACAAATACGAAGGTATATCCCTTTCCCAAAATTTCCCCCACCATTTCTGGCGAGTACCTCTTTATTTTTACACAAGCTTAAGGAGGATAACATATGCTTGTTGATGTAATCTCATCCTTCAGATGAGTCCCTCGGAGTGAATTTAACGAACCATAGGAAGGAGTGGTTCGGTCCCATAAAGGGTCTTTCAATGTTTGTTTAATGAGTCCAAAGATAGAAAACTCGGGGTTTTTCATGTTTTGAGAGTCTGAAAAACACTTAATGAGAACTCTCCCAGTTCATTTTTCGTAAATTAGTTCGACGAAACCGAAAAAGTGATAAATTATCACTCATCGAATGTTTTCTTCAAATACTTTTACGAGTGTGAAAAGAACAAGATCGCTCGGCAATATTTTTGTTTTTATGGAGCGTGAAAAGATCTTAAAGGATACTCCCTTATTTTCTTTGTTTTCGTGTTACCATGACGAGTACGAAAAGATGACAAAAGTATACTCATTTACATTCTCATGCATTTTCGAGCGCGAGAACAAACGAAGACTGAGCTCGAGGTTTTTCCTACAAAAACCTAAAAAAATATTCATACATGTGATGAAAAAGGGAAAAAATGTTCGCATATCGTCATTCAAGATTCTAGGTCACCTACCCGTGAAAAAACCATACTCACAAGGCTATTAGGGTATTAGATTTTTAAACAAAATAATAAAAATAATATACAAGAAATCAATAAGAAATAGTAAAAAGTGAATAAATATGGGTGAAAGACCCTTTTTACCATTTCATTGTTACTTTGTCAAAAACTTGTCCAACACACCTCTTTTTCTCCAAATTTATTTGCTCGATTGCAGGAGGTACAAGCGGTCATTCGACAAATGGTTTCGGCCAACGAGGTAATCTCTTGATCCTCCAACTTTTTCATGGATTAAAATCGATATTTATTGGTAATTTTAAGTGTTTGAGTCCATTTTAGGGTCAGTGAATGCGCTCAGGCATTCTCGCAGGTGATCCATTCGGGACCTATGAGAACCTAATATTCTCACAGGTGAGCTTCAGTGCACCTGCGAGAATCTCACACTGTGTGCAAGCTTCACCTGCGAGGGCCAAAAAATGGATTTTTGTCCAAGTTTTTACTCAATAATAAATTATTCAAGAGGTTAAAAAGAGTTGCTAACTTCCTCCTCATGGGTCCATTGCAAGTATTGATCATCACGATGTTGGAATGGAGGGAAAGGTAACATGAGGAGGATGATTCCATTGTCGAAAATGATCCACGTACAGTCGTTTCCCTCCGGGAATGTGGTCTTTTAAAGTTTTTCAGGATCTCAAGCATGAGAGCCCAACTCAGGCTATTAGAGTACCTGGTCCACATGTGGGATGTGGATCAATATTTATTTCATGTAGGGGTCCACATGTTGACACTAGATATCGAGGATATCTATTTTCTAACAGGGCTGTCACGACGTGGATCCCAAGCGACTCTGACCGGATGTAGGGGTGGTGGACTTCCTATGAGTGAGTATGTCCATCGACATTGTGTTCTTGAGGCAGAGAGAAGAAAGGGTAAAGTTTCCATTTGGGGGGCCCAAGACTTGACCCTATGGACTATCTTGTTTATCATTTCACGCATGGATGGGAGCATTGCTCCACACATGGCTCTCCAGAGCTATTTCCAATATTCAATAGAGTGCACAGAGCCTCAGGTTTTCAATTGGTCGGACGCGGTTCTCTGCAGTATGAAGAGGCAACTGACAAAGTGCAGAAGGGGTGACTTGAAGCAGTTTGGGTATGGGTCAATTTTAGTGTCATTCTTCCTTGAGAGGGTCCCACTGTTGCGACTACAGGTAGATTGGGGTTTACCAGCCCCACAAGATCCAAGGATGTTAAGGTGGTGTAACCTCGTGGCTCGACACATAGCAGGGCCTATAATCAAATATAACGATTTGTTTTTTGACTGGTTGAGGCCCCAGATGTCGATGATTGATGACTACGCATATGTCGGTTTGGATTTCTGAGGAGATCTAGATTTGGTCCTGCCTGAGGATGCTCATTGGGGTGACTTAGGTGAAAAGGACACATTTTGTTCTTTTTAATGTTTTTTGCAAATTTTATTATATAAAATGTTTTTATGTCTATCCAAGGACTAATCAAAAAATTTATTTTGATGACACAGATGTGAGGCCGTATTGACCTCCAGGAACATCTCCCATTCAGAGATGAGGAGAAGTGGCTCTAATGGCAATATGGGATGCTGAAGCCTATGAGGCAGTTGAACAGAACTTAGAGGGACTGACTACGGATGTTCCGGACATTGCTATTGAGAATATCCCAAGGTGTTATCAACACCATACTGTGGGCATGTCTGAGTCTCTTAGCAGACTGCTCCGTAGGGTAGCCCGAGCAGTTGTATGTTACCGTGAGCATCATCCATGATGCTATCTTGTAGAAGCTATGAGCTTCATATTTTGAGATTTTGGTCTTTGGACAAAAACTTTTTGTAAAACTTTTGATCGTTATATACATATATATGGCTTCTACCGGCTTATTTTGTTTTGTATAATACATGTGATGTGTGATTGGTTTTATAAATGTCTTAGATGTCTATCTAACACATAATTAGCTAAAGCATCAGTTAATGTATTTAGACATCTAGGAATGTGATGATATTCGATGTAATCAAAATAATATTCCAAGAGGCGAATTCGTAAATATACCCGTAATAAAGTAGGACTTAGGAGAGAATAGACATTACTTAACTGTAGCACTACTAGCTGCGAATCGAGACGTATAACCAGGTGGAGGATACCAAGCGAAATAACATCAGTCAACAATTCGATGACGGCGCTATATTCTGTGATATTATTGGTCGCACAATCGAGGCAAACACCTCGTAGACTGATAAGTTCGTTTGTAGGTGTGTAAATTTTCCATGCAGCAGAAGCTAAGTTCTAAGTACTATGACTAGTGCCATCGGCGAAGCCAATGTGGGGTAGTGAATACTCCGACATCTGGAAACCAGGCACAACGCAAGGTAAGCGGTCGAGGGTAGAGACCAAATAATGAAAAATCACACTAAAATGACACACAAGAGTATGATACAATAAAATACAAGCACTCATGAACAGATGACCTAAGCATAGTACTTCTTTAAGTAAATCCCATTTTTGGGTTCACTCAAAGGGACACCATCATAGTCCATTAACTCGTAGGCTTCTTTCTCCAACACACGTCTGACGATATAAGGGCCTCGCCACATAGCCTCAAATTTTTCGGCTCCTAACAAATCCCGATCTTGTTCATAAAGGAGGACTAGATCTCCTTCAGAGAACACGCATGGTTTGACATGTTTTTCATATTGAGATTTGACGTGTTTCTTCTAGGTTTCTATAATTAGGGTTGCATCACGACAGGTTTTGTCTAGTTGCATAAGATACAACAGACATTCTTCTTCAACAGAAGTGCTTGGGAGAAGTTCAATGACGAGCTTTAGAGATGGTATCTCACATTCAATCAGCAGGATGGCTTCTATACCATAAACTAACTGGAAAGGTGAAAACCCAGTAGTAGACTTGACAGATGTCTGGTAATCCCACAATGTTAAAAACAACATCATGTGCCAACTAGTTTTATGAATCCCTATCATTCATCGAAGCATGGTAATGAGGACTTTGTTTATTGCTTCAACCTAGCCATTGGCCTATGGGTAATAGGGTGTTGAGTTTTCATGGCGAAGACCCAACTTTTCAGTGAGTTTGTACATCATAAAGTTTCTAAAGTGGCTACCGTGATCAGTAACGATAGCTTGGGGAACACCAAACCGATCAATGATATGATTGAATATGAATAGTGCTACAGTCTTTCCTATATTGTCGAATGTCGGCATCACCTCGGCCCATTTTGTAAAATAATCTATGGCTACAATAATGTATCCATGCCCCCCGACTGAGTGAGGGTAACATGTCATGAAATCGATACCCCATTTCACAAAAGGTCCAACGGAGACTACGGGGTGTAGAGGAGTAGGGTGTGATCATATTTTATTGTTGTATGTTTGGAAAGCGTGGCATTTTTCGATGGCGATAATACAATCTTTGAATAAAGAGGGCCAAAAACATCCAAATCGTAGGATCTTTTGGGCAGTAGCATACCCAGACATGTGACCACCACATGCTCCAGAATGGCAATCATTCAAGGCTTTCTCGGCTTCGTCAAAGGTGAGACATCGTTGAAAGCCAGAGTCAACCCCACGACGATAAAGAGTGTCACCAAGGATAATATACTGATGGGCTTGGTAACATATTCGACTACGGTCAGTGCTAGACAAATCGGGTCGAAAAGTCTAAGTTTGGAGATATATAATGATATCCCCATACCAAAGGTCGTCGGAACTAATTAGGAAGAGGGATTCATCAGGTAATGAATCCTCTGCTACATTTTCCGTCTCAGAACAGGGAAGGTCATAAATGAATTCAGCAAACACCAAGGATTTCTTGGACTTTGTGCATTCGAAGTCTAAATCAAACTCCTAGAGTATTATGATCCATTTGGAGTATTTTCCCCCTATAAATTGGCGTGTAAGAATGTGTTGCATAGGATTGCAGTTGGAAATCACAGTGGTCTTGCGTAAAAGGATATAGTGCCGAAAACGTTGGACAACTTGGACGGCTACCAAGGCCAGTTTTTCAACATGTAAATACTTGGTTTTGGTAGTCGTGAGACTCCAACTCAAATAATAGATGGCATGTTCGTCATGAGACTCATCCTCCTGGACCAAAACCATGGCAATGGTAGATTCCAAGGCTGCGAGATAAAGGAAATAATCTTGACTGTAATTGGGTGGGAAAAGTAGTGCGGTACGGGTTAAATTCAATTTCAAAGCTTCGAACGCTTTGTTGGCAGTGGTGTCCCATACAAACTCAGAACCTTTCTTAAGTAGTCAAGTAAATCCAAAGGTTAACTCAACGTAGTTTGGGATGAAACGAAATAGAAAGTTTTTCTTCCCTTGCAAACTCTGTAACTGGCAGAGTGAGGAAGGAGGAGGGAGATTAAGAATCGCCTTGACCTTCAAAGGATCTACTCTGATCCCTTGACGTGAAACAATAAAGCCCAAAAGTCGGTTGGATTCTACACAAAAGACACATTTGTGTGGATTTAAGCGTACATGGTAAAACTGACATCGAAGGAAAATGGCTCAGAGGTGTGTTGGATGATTGACACAGCGCATGGAATGAGTCAGTAAGTCATCGAGGTATGGTTGCACAATGTGCTTGATATCATGAAAGACGTAAGAAATAGCACGTTGAAAATTTGTGCCAACATTCTTTAAACCGAAGGGTAGTTTTTAGTAGGCGAAAGTGCCCCAAGGACAAATAAAAGCGGTCTTGTGTTGGTCTGCGGGTACGATATTGATTTGATTATATCTGGAGAAACCATCCATCAGAGAGAAGATTTCACTTCTCGCATAGTCGTCAACGATCTGGTCAAGGAAGGGGGTAGGAAATTTTTCTTTAGGACAAGCTTTATTAATGTCCCTATAATCAACGCACATGCGGATCATACCTTATTTCTTGTTAACCAGAACAAGATTGGAAAACCAGTCAGTTAGAGCCACATGGTAAATAAATCTATCTTTAAGAAGTTTCTCAACTTTGAGCTTGATGGTGGCTGCTTTACGCGGGTGGACCGGACGAAGTCATTGCCGGACGGGTTTAGCGCCCAGGTATGTCTTAATTTCGTGTACAACAATGTCGGGGTCAATACCGGGCATTTCTTCATAGCTCCATGCGAAGACGTCACGAAATTCTTGGAAAAGAGACTTGTAGGTGACAACTTCGTCATGGGAACACGAAGCTCCGATATGCACATTTTCGACAACTTCAATTTTAATGGATATGTCAAGGGGGATTGTGGGTGAGATATTACTTAAGTTCCCTTTGTAAAACATATCATGTGTAGACTCAAGAATGGTATAAATGATGACAACGGTCGACGGAGTCGAGATCCATTGGTAATTCTCAATGGTGTGTTGTTCCAAGAATAGAATGGAACAATGATGTCCATCATCCCAAGGGGTGTCTTCCATGGACATAATAGACATAATCATCTCGTCTGTAAGAAAAATGACCTGGAATGGATCCGAAGATGAATCACCAAGAGAGGGGGTAGAAGGGGTTGTCGATTGAATGGCTTGATAAGTTGATTCGACCGGACTCAAAGGCATTTGGTCGCCATAACGAAGATGATCATCGGGGTTGGGTACTATCCACGAGTCGTAAGATGCAGGGGTTTCTCGAACAGAGGTGGAAATCATATTGATCAAAGCGACTAATCGATGTGGAACATTGGGTGGTGGAATGGGGAAAGTACCCATCAAAGAGGAATATTTAAGAAGACCGACACCGACATTCTCATATCCAAGGGGTTTTTTTGCAATGAAAGGTACGTTGTTGGTACATGCATCAGAGTTAAAGAAGGCCAATTGATTGATCGTAATTACTTTTCCTTGATGTGGGAAATGTACGACATGGAAAAGAGTGGACACAATTGCACACATGGAATCGATCCAGCTATGGCCAAGTAGAAGGTTGTAATTAAGAGGAGCATCAAAGACCTCCACTTCAACGTTGACCGTTTTTCCTTCTAACGTAATAGGCAATGAAGGGAGGACACCGTAAGGCTTAAAAACAGAGCCATTGAAAGCTTTGAGCGTGTTGTGGGATTTAGTTAAGGGAGGAGAGCTGATGAATTTCCAACAGGTAATAGACATGACACACGTCGAGACACCCTCATCAATAATTGTTCTACAAATGTTCTTGTCGGAGACAATAACTTGTATTTGGATTGCAAGTTGAGGGGGTAACCTTGGAATGTGATCTTCCAAGCCAAAAATTATTAAATTTGTATCGGTAGGGTCAATTCCACCAATAGATTTCAATAGTGGCTTCGGTTGTGTAGGACAACTCTAAAGGAATTCGAGGGATGACATGGCGGATGGTGCTTGAGCCAGATCTTCGACAATGTTGTAGTTCTGGGCAGCACGCGCATGAGGATTGAAAGCAGATTTTTGAACAACACCCTTTGGGGGATGGCGAAGAATTGTATCTAGGCTCGGTTGTTCGAGATGAAGAGAACCATTGGTAGGTGGAATCATGGAAGAGGGTTGGGCCAACGAAGGAGGTATCTCATCAACCTTCTCTTTGGAGGAAGAATAATCTTTGGCTCAAGTGGTAAGTGTGATGTCACTCTTCTGTGAATCACCTGTACACATTAATACATAGGATGTAGTGGAGCGGGAAGGTTGGTCATGAATGACCAATTGGGCCTGGTGTTGAGAAGGGAAGGGTTATGACAATATGATCGGAGTAGGCAGTTTCGGGGTCCCTTGAAGGAACTTAGTAACCTCGGCTAGTCTTGGACAATCCCTAGTGTAGTGATCATCACCACAGATAAGACAAGAGTATCGGGGTTTGCACTTATCCTTATCGTCAACAGGTTGTGTTTTGGTCTTCTCAGATTGTGGATTATTTTTATCCTCCTTGTTCTTACCCTTCCCTTGTTTGGATTTATTCTTTCCAGTGGGAGTAGATTGAACAGAGTTCACCTCAAAAGTCTTGTCGGCAGGAGGGGTGGGAGACGGAGAATTTTGAACATTAGAAGCAGCAGATTTGGGGTTGTTGCTAGAGACTTGTACAGAATGGGGTTGGGCATGGAAAGTGCCAATCACACCATTAGCTACATGAGAAGCAGCAGGAGTAGTTGAAGTAGCAATAGTATAAGGACGAGGTGCGTTAGGGAGTAAGTCGTAAAGAGTACCCGTTTGTGAGTAAACGAGGTTGAGGTATTGAGCACGATTGATCGCATGTTATTCTGTGACAACTCCACCCATGGCGATGTCACGAGTGATGTCATTCACGAATGATTTCGTGAAACACTCTGCCAATAATTGATCGGGAAGTTTGAGTTTGATGAGACATTGTCTCCATCACCACTCATGAATGTGATTAGAGATATGAGTGGCTTTGGTTTGATTGAAAGAACTCAAAATTTTGGTTCTCATTTTGTAACAGATCAGTAACTTGTAGTGGGTGAG
>JZKD02S1674787.1:52307-63136 GCA_000966675.3 Picea glauca
GAAAGGATTGCAGAGGGGTTTGATGTTATAATAGCACTAGAATTTGCTCAATATTTTCAATTGTTGGCAGTCATGGTTAGTGGGATTTGCATATGCATCACTGAGGAAACAATTTCCTACATTACTAGTCTGTAAAGGGATGGTGAGAGTCAGTTCAAACAAAATGCCATGACCAACATGGATCAAATACAAAATTTAGTGGGGAATTCAACTCTAAGATGCATAGGAAATGTCACTTCCTTAACCATGGGTTAAAGTGACCTACTTCATACATAAGCACATTACTTGTGAGGGAAAGTTTAGTTTACTATTTATATATTTTTTTGATTTTTTGATTCACATAAAAAATTGTTGTGACATTAATATATCTACATATATATATATATATATATATATATATATATATATATATATATATATATATATATATATATATATATATAATATTATTTCACTAAGATTTCATGCCTACAATCATATATTATATGATTTAATTTAAAGTTGGCATCGTACTTATAACTATATGTTTTCATTCATATAATATAGTTTATTGCATTACATACTCCAAAAGAAGTGTAAATCTCTTTTATAACTAAATTCTCATTCATTTCAGATCTTTGTCATACCCTTTCTAACTTACATATGATATCCACTAAAACTTCATGTCTACAATCGTGTATTATATGATTTAATCAATCATGTATTATATGATTTAATCTAAAGTTGACATATAATTGTCCTTATAACTATACTTCCTCTTTTTTAATTTATTTTATTTTATAACTAAATTCTCATTCATTTCATATGTTTGTCATACCCTTTCTAACTTACATATGATATCCACTAAAATTTCATGCCTACAATCGTGTATTATATGATTTAATCAATCGTGTATTACATGATTTAATCTAAAGTTGACATGTAATTGTCCTTAAAACGATACTTTTTCTTTTTTAACTTGTTCCATACATTTGACCTAATTGTCCTTATAACTATACTTCTTCATTTTTAACTTATTTCATACATTTAACCTATAATTGTCCTTATAACTATACTTCTTTATTTTTAACTTGTTCCATACATTTGACCTAATTGTCCTTATAACTATACTTCTTCATTTTTAACGTATTCCATACATTTAACCTATCGTAAAAGGAGAGTTTAGTTATATGACTTTATTTAATTATATGATTTTAGTTGCAGAGATCATTCTATCCATAGAGTAATATTATTAATTTACCATGTAATTTCCACTCGTTTTATAATATTAGTATTCTTTAATGTATAATAAAATTGTTAATTAGTGTAGTATGTCTATCATTAATGAAAAAGTTATGACTTGTTACACAATAATAAATGTATTTTCTTCTAGGCTTAGCATTTTATAATATTTGATTGTCTTTTTGAAGAATTTTGTTTCATTTTATATGAAAATGTTATGGAATATTGAAAAAGAAATGGAAACACCTCTCATAGGTGATTTAGTGACATTAGTTGAGGACCCAAATCTACATATATTCACCATAGGGGTTTTGGCTTTTGCAGCGAGAGTAAGATATTATTTAATTTTGTTTTCTTATAAAAGTTTTAACATTCTTGAGAATAATTTTTTTTTAATTTTAAACAGGCATACCAAGTTTATTGTATAAACTAATTTTATTTAAATTGAATTTTGTAGGTGTTGTAGAGCTTTAGCATCGACCTCAACTTAAGCTTGAGCATAGCCCTTGGCCTATGTCATCTGAGCATGGTGTTGTAAAGTATCAACCTTAGGTATCCAAGCATAACAAAAGCTCGCATGGGATCAATCATGATTCACCCGATAGTTTTACTAAATCTATCTAGATTTTATTTTCTTTATATTCAATTTAATTGTTTAGAAATTATGTTTTTACTGGGTTATGTTTGCATATGTCTAATTATATTGTACATTTTAAAATTTTCAGAAATGAAGGCTCTATCAAATATGCTCATTGACAGGATGAAATTTCTTGATTAACATTGAAATTTGTTGTCAAAGTTGGAAGATTTTCCAAATGATGAAATGATGCTAGCACTAGACAATCCATGATAATGATGTTGCAAAACATCTTTACATTGATGATTGTACATTATCTTTTTGATACAACTAGTAATATATGAGTTAAGATATGTGAGAAGAGGAGAGAATTGGCTATCGGACCACATAAGTGGCCTAAAATTAAAGATTCAATAAAAACACACCAAGTGGATGTGAGAACTTTATTATTTGATACACCACCACCACTACCTAGTAGAATACCAAAAGTTCTTAGGCTTTCTAGGTTTAAACTTGAGGTTGTTGCACTATTTGCCTATGATAGATTTCTTAGTGCATTTGGGACATTGTCCAATCCTGATAGAATCCTTATAAAGTTTCACACAATAACTCTATTGTGCGTTTATACTTCATATGAAACTTAATTATACCAGTCTCCCATCTAAGTTTTATTGTGCTAGTAGAGGTCACACATATGATCATTCCTATGCTAAAAGTGGTGATGATTATGTTCCCCGTGTCTAAGACTCGTTTTTGCACCCAAAAAAAAATATTACACCTCCATATGATTTAGTTATTCTTTTTCAAGTTGCCTCACGAGCTACTATGAATAACCTAGTTGACACAATATGTATTAGTTTGAATGGGGTAAATGTGATGATCCATGTCAATCTTATATCTCCACCCAAGCCTATAGAACCATTATAACTTTTTTTTTCATCTAACAATATTCATACCATGAAACATGATGAGGTAGTCGATTATGTGATGCGGTGTCAAGATGCATATTTTGCACTATATCATAAATCATCTCAACCAGGTATTGAAAAGGTAATTTTAGAAATTTCGAGCAATTTTTTACATGTAATATAGATATATTATAAAGGTAATATTTACATAGTTCAAAATTTCTTTATATATTGACGTTCATTTATGTTCTAAAAGGTAATTATCTAGTTTAGTATGTGGGTTGGATTTCACTATGGGAACAACACTAATGGAACACTTGTTTCACATGGTTCAAATTGGGTTGGTATTTTTTTTTAACTAATATTTGTTTGTGTTGCACAAGATTTCTTTTTTTTGGTTTACTAAATTTTGTTACTTACAATGTTATGTGTTTAGAGTGTGCAAAAGGGAAAGGGTATTTTTTATCACAATTCTCATGTAGATGTTTGCACATCATCTCATGTTTCATGGGGTTTTTCCAATATTTCTTTTTAAGATGAGGTAGATATGTTAAAAAAATGTTTGTATTATTTAAATATTATAATTTTTTAAGTGTATTATTTAAATAATGTAGTTCAGTTCACCTTGTTAACATTTGTAATATATGTTACAGGTTGTGTCTCTACTTGATAAGCAAGTTGACAATTTAACTGTTTTGGCGACATCATCACAACATTATGCACAACCTCCACCTCAAACTCTGGTATATTCTATATTGTTTATAGCTTGATATGTTTCACTATTATAGCTTGTATTGTTTGTATCCTCAATCCAAGTTTTTCTTAGAATAGTGAATATATTTGGATAATTTTTTAAGCCACACATCATAATTATCTTGCTTGGCAAAGAAATTGGTCAAATATCCCCGCCCCAGTTAAAGTATGTTTCTATGTAAGACTTGCATGTGATGGTGATGTTGGTGCATTAATGATCAGTAAATGGTAGGCTTATGGCCTACCCATTTCAAAAACACTGATACTTTTTGGAATAAAATTAAATGAGGTCTCTGCAATTAAAAATAGATTGATATCATGCCTCTTCAATTGTTGTTTGTTAACCGGTTACAATGCTTAGTTCAAAAATCCAACAAACAAAATCTGGGCCAATTGAATGCCAACCAATAGAAAGAAAGTCTAATATGTTTCAGATTTTGTTCAGGGGATGCATAGAGTTTCTTGGACAACCAGGATAACCCCAACTTCACCTAGTTGATTTTAAAAAAAAACAATGCTCAAAGGAGAGGGGAATGACCCAAGAAAAAACAAAAACACTTGGAAATGCTAGAAACACCCAACAATCCATCATACTAAATTAAAACAATTTGGAAACCTCCTACAGAAGTGCAACGACTATAAGATGGAATCCATTGATCTTCAATCTCTAAGTATAATGGACAAAGGAGATTAATAGAACGTTGTCAACATTCATTAAATACTAATGGAAATTGGTTTCTAAGTGAATTAAGAGAATTACAAGATGAAACTCTTCATCGTAACCATGTGTTCAACCAACAATAACAATACACCATCAATTATAACAATAATCTCACCCAAATCACTCTACAAAACATTAAAACAAACACAGAGAAACCAAGATGTTCCTGGAAGGTCAACTAGGAAGAAAACCAGGTTGATTGGGGAGTTTATTCAGCAGGAAATTAATTACAAAAGGGTAAGTTATAGACAAATTTAGTTTATTATTACTCATTGGAAAGAAATTTGTAGATGGACATGGCTCGAAAAATTTATTAGCTCATTGTCGGACATACTCAATGTATTTTTCTCCTCCAATCATCAAGAAGACTGCTTTCTTGAGTTCTCATCTCTACTACTGCCCTTCTTCATTTCCCCCTATATGTTCCATTCAATGCTCTTCTTCATCACAACATTCATTTTTAATGGGCTCCCTTGGAAGGCCAACTATCAAAATGGTTAATTTCAACTTCCAAGGGAATTTTGAACATTTTCTCAACTTTTCCAAAAACAATTAAATGTTTCTTACAAAGTTTACAAATATGTTTTCAACAAAAATCTAATTTGTGTCAATTAATTTTTTTTTAGAAAAGGGTGTCATATTCAGAATTCATCTCCCTGTCATATCTTCAGCAACACATGTCCTCATGTACTTCTTTTCATATCAAACTTCCACTACTATGTTCTATCTTTTCTCAATCAATTTCAACATGGATATGGAGGATATGCAAAGGAATACTAACTCTAACTCTAATCAAATGCAACCAACAACAATTTGTCGTATATAAAAATCCACTTGGTTGTAATGTGAATTGAATTTTTGGATGGTTGCATGATCTATTCATCTTAATATCATGTTATTTATCATGATTCTCATCTTACTTTCCAACGTTTGGGATTTCTTAGTTTTAGGATTGCTTCTAATTCGTATTGTAACTCCAATAAAAGAGAATGGTGAATGGAGTTGATGATTGGCCAAATTTACCATGAATCACACTACTTCCCTATTACTATAATAGTGTATGTTCTCATAGTGAATAGTAGTCCTTTGCCCATTTTTAGGGCCAACAAGCCATAAAATAGCATATGTACACATACCATATTCTTCACCACTTGCATGAATATGTTTGGCAGTGAAGCAATGAAGCATGGGCATGCTTTACAAATTCAAAACCATTATGTGTACGTATCAACTCATCTTCTTGATGGTTACCTATGTTCCTGAAGTTGTACCTTTTAATCATATATTTTTCAACACTAAACTATGATTTACAACCCTTTTTACATTGTAGAAATTTCACAAAGTGCTTAAGCACGTGGTGACCTTAAATGCTACCAGATTTTATCAAGTATATGTTCTCGTAGTGAACGAAAATCCTTTTCCCCTTTCTAAGACCAATAAGACATAAAAGAACATATGTACACGTGCATTGTTCTTCACCACTCATACAAATATGTTTGGTAGTGAAGCAATGAAGCATGGGCATTTATTTGAATGAAAGTTGCAAGTTTTATGCATGTTGGGCGGAGAAAGTGATATGGCTCATCACATAGCCTTCATTGTGATTGTTCTATTGCTTGAAAAAACTTTCAAATGATAAAAGGAAATATGAGATGGTGGTTTAGTAACTTAGGAATTCAAATGATGCATGATAAGAGAACAAGGTTACATAATTGATATGAACAAGGTTACATAATTGATATTCCTATTGTCTGACTTGTATGTTTTTTATAACCTTTTAATCTAGATTAGATTTTTCAACATTAGAATGTGATTTACAATCCTCTTTACATCATAGAAATTTTACAAAGTCCTTAAGCATAGGGTGACTTTGAATGCTACCAAATTATAGCAAGTATATGTTTTCACAATGAATAGTAGTACTTTGCCCCTTTTTAGGGATAGAAAGCAATGAAATATCATATGTACACATACATTGTTCTTCACCACTCACACAAATATGTTTGGCAGTGAAGCATGGGCTTACTTTACAAAATTAGGAACCATTTTTTGTATGTATCAACTCATTTTCTTGAGGGTTAGCTATGTTCCTTAAGTTGTACCTTTTGATCATGTACTTTTCAGCATTAAGTTGTGGTTTACAATCCTTTTACATCATAGAAATTTTACAAAGTCCTTAAGCACAAGGCAACTTTGAATGCTACCATATTGCAATAAGTATATGTTCTTGCAATGAACAATAGTCATTTTCCCCTTTTTAGGTCCAACAAGCCATAAAATACCATATGTACATATGTGATGTTCTCCACTACTCACACAAGTATGTTTGGGTAATCAAGTAGTGAAGCAATGAAGAATGGGCTTACTTTACAAAATTCAAAATCATTATTTGTAGGTATGAACTCATCTGCTTGAGGGTTACCTATTTTCCTTAAGTTATAACTTTTAATCATATATTTTTCAACATTAAACTATGATTTATAATCCTCTTTACATCAAATAAATTTTACAAAATCCTTAAGCACAAGGTGACTTTGAATGCTACTAGATTGTAGCAAGTATACATTCTCACATTGAATAGTATTCCTTTGCCCCCTTTTAGGACCAACAAGCCATAAAATATCATGTGTACACATAAATTCTTCACCACTCACATGAATATGTTTAGCAATGAATTAGTGAAGCATGGACATTTATCAAATGAAAGTTGCAATTTTTTTTGTGTTAGGCGGAGCAAGTGCTATGGTTGATATCATAGCCTTCGTTGTGATTGTTCTCTTTGTATGGTAGGTGGATTGAGTGTTATTCTTGATCTCATAGCCTTCATTGTGGTAGTTCTATTATTTGAAAAAACTTTTAAATGATAAAAGACAATATGAGATGGTGATTTAGTGACTTACGACTTCAAATGTTGCATAATAAGATAAGATAACAAGGTTACATAATTTTAGTTCTTATTATTTGAGTTGTACAATTATTACAACCTTTTAACCATATATTTTTCAACATCAAATTTTGATTTACAATCCTTTTTACATCGAGGAAATTTTACAAATTCCTTAAGCATGGGATGACTTTGAGTGTTACCAAATTGTAGAAGATATATGTTTTTACAGTGAACAGTATTACTTTGCCCCTTTTTAGGGATAGAAATCCATAAATGTCATATGTACACATACATTGTTCTTCACCACTCACACAAATATGTTTCGCAATGAAGCATATCCCCACGTTACAAAACTCATAACCATTTGTTTTAGGTATCAACTCATGTACTTGAGGGTTACCTATGTTCCTTAAGTTGTGCCTTTTAATCATAGGTTTTTCAACATTAAACTGATATTTACAATCCTTTTTACATCATATAAATTTTACAAAGTCTTTAAGCATAGGGTAACTTCGAATGCTACCAGATCCTAGCAAGTATAAGTTATTGTAGTGAACAATAGTGGTTTAGCAACTTATGAATTCAAATGATGCATAACAAAAACAACAAGGTTACATAATTGCAATTCATGTTGTTTGAGTTCTATGATTATTATGACTTTTGTGTTGTCAAGCTCTATTCTTAGAAGGATATACAAGAAAGACAATAGAATAAGACTTAAGGCACTTATAGCTTAACTTTTCATCAAACAATGAACGAAATGGGATCAAATGGAAACAATTGCTACTCCAAAGGGGAAAACCATTTAAAAAATGGGTAAATGTTTTGATATCGCTATAGCTTAATTCTTTGATACAGTTGTAGCTTGTATGGATGTAGTGTAATGCTTTGATATGGCTATATATTAATGCTTTGATATGGTTGTAGCTTGTATGGATGTAGTGTAATGCTTTGATATGGCTATAGCTTGTGTGGTTTTAGTGTAATGCTTTGATATAGTTGTAGCTTGTATGCTTTGATATGGCTACGGTGGTATGGTGGTAGTGTAATGCTTTGATATGTGTAGCTTGTATGCTTTCATATGGTTGTATCTTAATTCTTTGCATTGTTAATAATTGGATGTTTGTTATTAACTGAAGAACATCGAATAATTCATGTTAGTTTTAAATGTAGGGCACCTAGGGATAGGTGGATATGGTGATAGTTGAGTATATATTATGATTGTTAGTGTTTTTTCGATCGTTGTTGAAAATTGTAATGCCCATTAATAATAGTGATAGATTGAGGCTTAATTACAAGGACAATCTTAAATCTAACAATCTTGCATGAAATCAATTAAAATCAATTTAGTTTATATTTTGTATTTAAAAAGTATATGTTTTAGAATATATTTTCTATTTTAGTTCATTGTTGAGCTATATCACTTGACCATTGTTTATCCCAAACTCTAATAACCAAATTTTAAAGTTAGAATCAATCACACTTTCCTTCATATATTTTGATTGGGATCAAAACATGCTTTGCTTCATATATTTTGATTGGGATCAAAACATGCTTTGAATTTGTTATTCTAGCCAAGTGTGGAGCATGCCCTCTTGAGATTAACACTTGGAAAAATGTGCAAAATAGTTGGGATGCTAATAGCTTTTAGATTTTATTTGGTTTTTTTTTTAAATTGTAACAAATGAATCTTGTTTACTTATCCTTAACTTCCATGCTCAATTGGATGCCTTTACGGTCATTCTAGTGGTGTTATTATAAACACACCTTCCTTTAGAGGAGGAGGTGGGGATTCAATATCCTTCTAGAATTTCAATCATTGTGAAAAATTAAAAGCATTGAATCTTTATGGTAAGTATTTGGAATTGTGTAAGGATGTAAGGATGATGAATGAAAGCCCCAAAAAATTGTACAAGAAGACAATGCCTTTGAGATTAATTTAGTTTATAGTTAGCATTTCTTCAACAAAACTATTATGATGTATATTTTGTTGAAGTCATTGAAAATCTAACCAACATTGTTGAAGGCATTGATAAGCTAGATTTAATGATACTCTTGTTAATTGAGGCTGACCAAATCTTCATGATAGATGATATTAGAGAAAAATATGATGTTTCAAATCCTCAAAACTCTCAAATGAATAGTGGATTCACAAATTCAACTTATAATTTATAATTCATGGAATGGACCTAAGAGGCCAAAAGCCCTCTTTTTTCAAATTACAGTTCAACAATCGATTCACAAATTCAATTTACAACTCATGAAATGGAGTTAATATGAAAATGTTTGTATAGATAATTCTTAAGCTTTTTTTTATTACTACCTTGAGTGGTTGTAATCACAGATATTCATGGACAAAACAAATACTCAATAAATGTGATCAGGGGATCAAATTTTGCTCAATTTTCAAAGTGCTCGGAATGCGACGAAAACAGTTTCATTGCGTCTGTCTCGTCTTCCTGATTCTGGTGGTATATTTACTTTCTCAAATGGAGTATGTATGAAGAAGATATCACGATCTGTCTTCCAAGCCAAACAGGCAAAATTTTTGGATGTTGACTGTACCTGTCCGTATAGTCCGTACAGTCTGTACGGTGACGTGGCAAGACCGTACTAGTCGTACGGTGATGATGTGGCAGTTATTTATTGGTTGGTTGCTAGCGTATTGGATGGTGACACGTGTCCGGTTGGTGGCGAGTAATATGAGGACACGTGGCCCAATCCCTGGGTGCCACGTGTCCCCTCATTATTGTTTATATGGTTGTATAAAATTGTATGGGGAGTCCGCGGGGTTCGACCCACGGACCTCCCCCAACACTAAATACTTCATAACTCTCCGCTAACCAAAGTACCGCCATTTGTGCCTTGTTAACTATACCACAAAACATATATTTAAGTTTGAATATTATGCCAACGGAAAAGAGGGTCGGGCCAGGGCTTAGCCCCGACCCGTGGACGTATTACATCGCATATGACCCAACATATATGGATTAGCCCAAATGTTTTGGTGCGCGCGCGCATTTCATTATGTTATATTGTATTGCAATACATTGCATTGCAATATATATATATATATATATATATATATATATATATATATATATATATATATATATATATATATATATATATATATTATGTGTTGGCACGGGGTTTGAAACCACGACCCGTGGCTATGTAAACATGTGTTAAATGTTGGCGTGGGAACCAAATGTAAGTTGCATGGTTTCAAATGGTTTAACCACCTTTATGCCTTGCGCGCAGTCCTATGGCCATATGCCCAAGTGCCGAGGCAGTTAGGGGCTGGAGGCGCCTTAACCGTCCTACGGTTTGCACCGTTGGCGCGGTTGCGCCCGGTGCCAAGTTTTTACGCTTAAAAGAGCGTGTGAGCCAGGTTTGTCAGAGGGAGTGCGAATTGTAGAACCAGAGACAGCAAGCTTGAAGAGGGAGACTTCCAGGAGGCCTAACTTCTTCATTTTTCGACCGATTGAGGTGCCGAAAGAGCCYGGACAAGGGTTTTGGGATGCTTGGAAGCCATTGGAGCAGTCGGTTTGTCAGTTTGAGCATTGTAAGACATGTTTTTGAGCACTTATTGAGCAATTAATAATAATGATCCGTTAGAAGCTGGACCAGGAGATGTAGCCCAGAAGAGGGGTGAACTCCTTTATCAATTGTTGTGCACATGTGTTTATGTTCAATGTTTATGCTGTTGTCTATGTGTATTTTTCATAAGTAATCCTTAATTTATGTGTTGCAAATTGA
>JZKD02S1674787.1:80225-92731 GCA_000966675.3 Picea glauca
ACTCTCTCATCCCTTCAAATCTAGTACAGTTGCCACCGCATTCATGGAGACAGTTCAAAAGCTACATGGAAGCCCAAAGATTATTGTAAGTGACAGAGATCCCATCTTCACTGGATAAATCTTGGTTGGAACATGGAAACAAATGGTTAGAGGAGGAGAGTCATTGTAAGATATATGTGAGGAATTATTGATCATTCCAAGTTGGAATGGATGCCTATGTGCATGAGATTGATGGTAGTTCTGAAAGAACTGTCATAGCTGAGAATCCTTGGATTTTCCAGCATGGATATTTCCTAACTAGTAGCACTAGATCCCTAGAGATAAATGGAACAACCTAGGGGACTACATGGCAGAGAAAGAAGTTCATTTTTTTGGGTTGTGTAGGTTGAAGGGGAAAGGGAGCTGGAAATTAGGATTGTTTTTTGGTTGGAAAAACCTAAGAGATAATTATCCAACGAATGTGTATTTTAGATCTAGCCTAGGACTCGTCCTTATGGATTCATAGCCCTAGCTCGGGGGTGACCTACTTTTGAGAATCAGAACAACAGTGTCTATGGTTGAGAGGAACCTCCTTGGTCTGCTGCTAGTTGGTGATGGTTTAATTAAAGATAAGTGTTCTTTGTGTTTTCTTCATAAATTATATTATGTTGTGTATATTTATCTCTGAGATGTACTTTTCATGTGCATGCTTGTTGGTTATTGTTGTGCATGGCACGTTGTTCATTTATTTTATGTTGTAGAATGAATCTTAATTATTGCATGTGAGTCTTTCAGGCTTCTTTATTAAATAATTGTTATTAGAATTTTGAATTCAGTTCAAGAAGTGTGTTCTTGAGGTAGTGTGCTCAACCTATGAGTGGTTGGGTACATTACAGATTGGTATCAGAGATTTTGGTTGAAACATCGGACTAGTATGGGCCTAAACGAGTGCGAATTTGAGAAATTCGTTGTGGCAGACTTTGATCTGAGAGAAATTGGGGGGAAATGGAAAGATTAGAGAGAAACATCCCTGAATTCGTTGGCAGATTCAAGTTTTAAATAATTCTGACTATTTAATAAGTTTAATAGATTTGATCTGCAGATTTGCAGAGTTGAATTCGACCATGAAGGTCGAAAAAATCAAAGTTTTAATGGTTTTTTTAGCACGCGGCAGAGCTCATAGAATCGACGATCGAGATTTTATTTGATCTCAAGATCGACGACCTAGATTCCTCCTTGAAAAATTTAAAAATTGATAAGGTTTCAAAGTTTGAAAATATTACCAGATCAACGACTGAGATTCATTTTAGTGGTTTGGAAAATGAGGAAGATCGATGGTCCATGTTCATTTTCGGTCGTGGAAGTCAGAGGAAATCAACAGTCAAGATCATCTTGGTTGGGAGATCGACGCCCTAGTTTCGCTAGGATTTTGGTCGAAATTGCCTAAGTGTCAAAGTTCGTCAAAGGAGATCGTCAATGATTGATGGTCATAGATCGACGAGTTTGGTGAAGTGTCGAAGTTTTTCCAAGAGACATCTTCAATTTTCAATGGCCTATAGCTGCAGATCGAAATTTTTTCGCGAAGATTTGGTTCGATGAAAATAAATCTTTGATCGTCGATAGATGGTTGGGGGTTGACAGATTTAGTGCGAAGTTCAAATTTTCCACCAAGTGAAATTGTCGATGACCGATGGAGAAAAGAGGGTGATGACGTGTCATTCCATGTCATCATCCACATGGCATGCCACGTCAGCCCAGTTGATTCCTCTGGATGACGTGTCATGCCACATCAGCAAAGAGATGATAGATTTCCCATGGTCTAGGTTCGACAAGATTTTTGAATAGTCTTGGTTTGTAGGGGAAGATGACCAATGGTCAATAGTTGATGATTGGGCATCAGCGATATTCGTGGGCAAATTTTGGTTTATGGAGAAAAATGGTCAATAGTCGATGATCGAGCATCGGGGAGATTGCTGGGAAGGTTTGGTTCACAAAGTAAATCATTGATCCTCGATAGAGAATATATCAACGGTCTAGAATGCTTCTGATTTGATAATCGATGATGCAGATCACACTCAGGAAAAATTGTTCCACGGTTTCAAAAAATAAAAAATGAAGAGATTTTATTAGTTTTTCCATAACTAGATCATATTAAGTTATATTGGGATGAAACTTATGGTTTTTTTTCTGCATAGACAATATCTACAAAAGTGTCAGATAGGGCCATTGTTCATTTTTGGACTAAAAGTGACTCTAGATCACAAAAATGGAAAATTTTATTTACTCGACTTTTTATATACTCATCAAGAAAAACAATTTTCGTTTAGTGAAATTTTTCCATAAGTGCACATATTGATAGATAGTCAGTTCTGCTAAAAATTCTAAGTTTGGAAAAGGGGGTGAAAAAGGACAAAGTTGCAGATTCCAAATTGTTGTAATTTTTCACTGGAGTATCATATTGAAAATATGAGAGATTTTATGAAATTATTGTCATTATAATTATTTATGTATCATATAAAAGTTTATTTATTCCATGACATTTTTTCGCCTGCAGTTGATAGAAGTTGGCACTTCAATAAAATTACACCAATGGAGAAAATGCACAAAAATGATGAAAATGGTTTTTTTAGGAAGCCATAACTTTCAACTCAGAGATCGGATTGGAGAATAAGTATAGTCATTAGAAATGTTATTTAGTGGAGAATAACCTGGAATTAATAGAATTTGGAGCATTGTGATATAATTCATCATGAATTGCCCACAGGGGTGCGGTCTAGTGGCCAACGGACGTGCTGCTAAGAAGGTCACGAGTTCAAACCTTGTCTTATCTGGAGGCCAAGCTTGTGGGTGGTGTGGTTCTCCCTAGGGGTTATAAGGCAGCCAGCGGGATTCAACCCTGTGTCACACGAGCTAGATATTGTCGCCATTAAAGATTCCCCTAGATACAAAAAACAAAAAATAAAAATAAAAATAATAATTCATCATGAATTGAGCAGAAAAAGGACCTGTAGCATTAATTGACAAAAAAATTGATATGCATAATTCTAACAAAAATGGTTGATTGCAAATTTGACGGAATTAGATGTATAATCAGATAAATTTAAGCCTAGGATTGGATATCAGAGTCATGGAAACATGACCAATCTTATAGAAGTGGGTTGAGGCAATAAAGAGCTACAGGGAAAGTAATGAAAAACGGATAAAGAACTCAATAAGAGTGAAACTAAAGAATTATTATTTAGCTGATATAGAATTTGAACGAATTGTTGATACAACAGTAAGAATCCTCACATGGGACATGAAGCCAGCATGTGAATAATCTTCTTAATGGGCTTAAAATGGAAAAGTAAGACTCCATAGCCTTGAAGGTAGAGATGTATCGATAACTACAAGGCTTGATGTGAAAGAGAACATGGAGCTTAGGAGGTGATGTGTGAATCATCTCTATGTGCCAAGAACAGGAGTTTCTGGGAAGGATTTGATATATATGACTTAGCTACTTGTTTAAAAGTACTCGGAACAAAAAAACCACTTATGATATAAAAGTTCATAGTGGAAGCATGATACGAATGCAGAGAAAATTGGGGATAAAATAATGAAAGTTATTTCACTTGAAGAGTCCTAATGAATGAAAATAGACTTCCATTGGGAATGGTATTGAGTGGGAAAAATATGGCTTCATAGGGAATTGTTAAATGAAGTGAAGAGAACTATTTCCCAAAAATTGAAGTAATCCAATGGACAGCTAGAAGTAATAGAAGTGAGGAATGATTATGGGTAAGTTGATGGAATGTTGTGAGCTACCCCATTCCAAGGTGTTGAAATGTTTCATAAAGGTAATGTTTGGATATGTCTACCTAAGAGAAGCTACTACAAATAGGACACATTGATTGGATTGCATAATGGCCAAGTGGAACTTGGCTGGAAAGTGTTCAGACCAAGAACCAATAGTGCATATGAGCAGAAAGGGAGCACACAAGGATGCAAGGATCTGAAGAAATTCACGGACAATCAGCTACAACATAAATAAATACTTAAATAAATAAGTGAATTGAAACATAAATGCACTAGAGTGCATGATGTATACAATGAAGTTAAAATGCATGTGCATTGGTAGGCATGTGGACAGTGAATGCTTGGTGCATATGGATGTGAATTTGTGCATATGTACATTTTTAAATATGCATATGGCATGCTTGTGGGATTAGAATCATCTGTTATTATGAAATAATGATGTTATGTTAATTGAGTATGACTAATGATGGATTATGTATTCAGAAAAAGTGATATAGCATGGTTAAAGATGTGGATGTTGTTGTTGTTGCTTATGACTTCCATCTATTTGAAGACCCGTGAGGGAGATAGGAATGGTGATCAAAAGGATGGAGGAGGAAGCAAGCAAGCTTCTAAAAATGCCAGTTGATCAAGTAGCACCGAGTAGGTTGATAATAGCCATGCAAGTATGCATTTGATTACTTCCAATGCTGAAGGGAATTGAGGTAAGAATTCCCTCAGTTAATTTTTCAAGATTTAAATTGATATGTAATGGGAGAAGGCCTAGAGTGTGTAAATTTTATTGATGCTAGAATGCATTTAGATAAAATTTAGTTGAATATTGTGTTATGATTGGTTATGGGATCATAACCGGGTTAATTTAGGAGGCATACTCCTTATATAACAATGAATAGACATAGGGATAGTCATGTGTGAGACCATGATATGGTTGTATATGGAAGGGCTATAGCGCTATGTGAGTGTTCAATGGCTTGCATGTATAGTTGATGTTTCGACTACAACCTCTTTGTCGACACTGAAGAGCACTTAGGAATTATATTTCCTTGTGTTGTGTATGTGTTGAAGAGGAAGGTATCCAAATAGTCAGGCAGTATTGGGAAGAGTTTGGATGATATGTTGAGGCATTGTCCAAACCTTCCATCTCACCGTGGTGGAATGCATGATATAGTTATGTGGTATTATGTGCTCAATGCAAGGATGCCTTGTGTAGATATGACCATGGGTATTAGCACATCGATTATTATTTTATTAGTAATTTTTTTTGCATTATGAAAAGCATGTGGTGCTAAAAATACATAATGATGGATAGTTGCATTATATTTAATATGAATACTAGTTGAAGGTGATTGAATTGTTGTTTGTTACAATTTTGAGATCGTTTTTTGGAGCCATTGAAAATGTTACAAGTGGTATTAAAGGAATTATTGAATGCATTTTGGCAAATGCATGTATATATTATATGGCATAGAAATGATTATGCTAACATTTGAGATGATGTGAGTATTGTTAACTCATGAAGTTGAGAGCACTTCAAGAGCTGTTAGATATTGCAACAAGAAAGTTGCAAGTTAAAGTAGTTACATAAGGATGAATTATGGAAAAGTTGTATTAATGGATAGAGTAATAAAAATATTTATGGATAGAATAAATAAAAGATTGGTTGATAATACATGTGTAGATAATGATGGGTTCATTCCATTAAATATTTGAATTTCATTTAATGACAACAATGGATAGAAGTAATTGAATTGTAGATGCAAACAATTATACGATCACTTGTTTTCATTGTACATAAGTTACTCACAAAATGTTTGGTTGCATATAAGATGAGGAAAATTGCAGGTATGACGGTCTTGGATATGGCAATAATGTTATCCCATAAGGAATATTGGTCTCTACTGTTGCAAGAACCAAACATTATGAACAAAAGATCGTGCTTGGAAATTTTATTTTTCATGTATAAAACAGTTTTGGGAATTATAATTTAATAATTATTGATAATTTGTTTTGTTTGAGTGTAAATTGAGAAAAATGCAGGTAGGATGGTCTTGGATATGGCATGGATGTAAGCCCATAAGGAATACCAATATCTACAGTTGCAAGAGATAGACCTTATGAGCAGAAACCTCATAGATGGGGAATTTTATTTTCCTGTATAAAATTGATTTGGAAATTTATAATTAAAAATTGTTATGATATGCTAACAGTTTGTTTGGATGCATGGAAATTGAAAAGAAAATTACAGGAAGAATTTCCTTGGGTATGGCACTATTGTGACCTATAATAAGGATTGATGCATGTTGTTGCAAGAGCCAAATGAATTATGAGCAGGAATCTCATGCTTGGAAATTTTCTTCCCTGTATAAAACATATTTGACATTTATGATTGAAAATTGTTATAACAATATCTCATGATGATTATATGTTTATAATACAAATGAGATGTTGGCTATTGAAGTTGGAAGCTTGGGAGTAATAGCACTAGAATGAAATCAAGCTCAATGACAAAGGCATGGAATGAAGAAAGTCCAATGGACTTGTTGGAGTTCGAGTTCTTGGAGCTGCAACTTTGAAACTTCTTGGTCGAGTGCACTAGATCCCTAAAGAGAAGTGGAAAAACCTGAGGGACTACATGGTTGAGAAAGGGGTTCATTTTTTGGGGTTGTGCAGGATGATAGGGAAGGAGAGTTTGTTGGTTGGAACTTCTACCACAAATATAAATTATGAAGATCATTACACATGTTTTGGGTCAAAATGTCTATGTATGCATGTTTTAATTTAGGCCAGAGTACCTATGTATATAAGAAATTGGTTGGATTGCCTATGTGGATTAAAGGCCAAAGTGCCTAGAATTTTAAGAACATCGGTATGGTGTTGTGCACTAAGGACAGTGCCAAAATAAGGGGAGGGGGATGTAACACCTCAGTTTTAATCCATATGAACTAGAATATATTATGTAAATGTGCCATTAGGTTGGTGAGCCGGTAAAGTTGAAAAGGGGTTGGAGTGCCTAGGAAATGTAATACTTCTATATACATTAATAAAAATACAATGATGGTTGCAAGACAAACAAGGATAAGAGATAGAGGGACTATGATTCCACGAGAGAGGGGGATTAAGGAGCTAAGTATTTTTATTATATTTTATTTACCCATATTGGTTTTAATTGAGAAAAGTGGTTACATGAGCTTCTTGGGAGGAAGGTCATGTGGTTCTTAATTTCATGTAATTATATAAACATCCCTTGTGGGTTGTTTTGGGGGTTCTTCTCCATTTAATCTTACACTCTTTCCTTGGGATTCTTCCTCATTCACTCTTGATAATTTGTGTTCTCTTGGTTGGAGCATGGAAACAAATGGTTGGAAGAGGAGAGTCATTGTGAGATGGTTGTGAGGAATTACTGATCATTCCAGGTTGGAATGGATGCCTATGGGCATGATATTGATGGCAGTTCTGAAAGAATTATCACAACTAAGAATCCTTGGATTTTCCGGCATGGATATTTCCTTACCAGTAGCATTGTAGCCCTAGAGATAAATGGAACAGCCTAAGGGATTGCGTGGAAGAGAAAGGGGTTAATTTCTTTAGGTTGTGTAGGCTTAAGGGGAAAGAGAACCGGAAATTAGGATTGTTGTGTGGTTGGGAAAACATGAGAGATAATTAGCATATTATTGTGTGTTTTAGATATGGCCTAGGGCCCATCCTTGTGGATTCATAGCCCTGGCTCAGGGGTGACCCACTATTGAGAATCAGAACAACAGGGTCTATGGTTGGGAGGAGTGTCCTTGGTCTGCAGCCAATTGGTGATGGTTTAATTAAAGATAAGTGTTCTTTATGTTTTATGCATAAATTATATTCCATTGTGTATATTTATCTCTAATATGTATTTTTCGTGTGCACGCTTGTTGGTTATTATTTTGCATGGCACGATGTTCATTTATTTTATATTGTAGCAGGAATCTTAATTATTGCACGAGTCTTTCATGCTTCTTTATTAAATAATTGTTATCGAAATTTTGAAATCAGTTCAATTGTGTTCTTGAGGTAACGTGCTCAGCCTGTCGGCAGATGGGTACGTTATATGGACTCCATTAGTTTATCAATCCTTCCACGCCTTGAAATAGGCTATGTGCATGACTCATGTCCTGGCACTTCCCGAATTCACATAGACTTTTGTTCTAGAATGTGTTGCTTCAAGGAAAGGAATTGGGGCAGTCCTCATGCAAGATGGCAGGCCTTTGGTATTAACTAGCAAGAAACTTTCGGTGACACATTTGGGCCAATCAATCTATGAAAAGGAAACGTTGGTTAATATGCATGTCATGGATTTATGGTGTCCTTATCTATTGGGGAAACACTTTCAAATTAAAACTGATCACCAGAGCCTCAAATATTTTCTGGAACAACAAATTTCATGCTCGGAGCAGCAAAAATGGGTGACCAAGCTATTTGGATATGATTATGAGATCATTTACAAGAAGGGAAAAGAAAATATGGTTGCTAACGCTCTTTCCAAGAAGTATGAAGAAGAAGGGTCCCTCTTTTCTCTCTCCTCCATTGTACCATATTGGCTCCAAGTTGTTCGTTGGGAATGGCTAAAACACCCCAAACTTTCTCACCTGATCTAACAATTGCAACACCATTCTCTAACTACTCCAGGGTACTCTTGGCACAATGAAGAGATTCACTACAAAGTTCGGATGTATATAAGAAAACAGTCGCAACTTAAATCCATAATGCTTTATGATCTTCATGCTTCACCCATAGTTGGGCATTCAGGGTTTACCAAAACCTATGAATGGGCCAAACGTTCTTTTTTGGGGGATGGTATGAAATAGGACATTTTCACCTTTGTGGTTGAATGCGATGCTTGTCAACGCAATAAGGGAGAAACAATAAAAGCTCCATGCACACTCCAATCGCTTATGATTCCCCCTGCTATTTGGAGGGATATTTCTATGGATTTCATTGTTCATTTACCTAAATCAAGAAATAAGTTAGTCATCATGGTGGTAGTTGATCGTCTTTCCAAATATGCTCATTTCTGTGTTTTTCAACACTCGTTCACTGTATCCACAGTAGGCTCAAATTTTCATGGATAATATATTCAAACCTCATGGAATGCCTCATTCTATTGTCTCTTACGGAGATCCAACTTTCACCAACAATTTTTGGCAAGAATTGTTCAGGCTCCACGAAACTGAAATGCATCTCAGCATTTCCTATCATCCTGAGATTGATGGCCAAACTAAAGTTGTCAACAAATGTTTGGAAACATTTACGGTGTTTTTCATTCGATAGAAAAAAATTAGTGGGCTCAATGGTTACTTCTAGTTGAATGGTGGTACAACACATCTTACCATATAGTTATTCGTATGACTCCTTTTAAAGCAGTCTATGGACAAAATTCATTGTCGTTTCTCTCATACATGCCAAGTGGCTCGAAGGTTCAAGAGGTTGAAAAAAATATTATAGTCTGAGAGGCCATTCTCCGTACCCTCAAATAAAATTTTTCCATGGCTCAAAATGGCATGAAGCAATAAGCAGATCAAGGTCCTTTTGAACGTCAATATTTTGAAGGAGACGAGTGTTTTTTTGTCTACAACCTTATAAGCAGACTTCACTCAAAGTTGAACATTGTTAAAAACTTTCTCCCAAATTTTATGGTCCTTATACAATTGTCAAGTGAGTGGGGTTCGTGGACTACCAGTTATCTCTACTCATTCATTCTAAGATCCATCTTATTTTTCATGTCTCATGCTTCAAGAAAGTGATTGAAACTAAGTTCCAAACTGGAAATAGTCTACATGAGATGGACGAAGAAGGTTCCATTTGGTTGTATCCATAAGCAGTCTTGGACCAACGAGAGTGTCATCTCCGCCAATGCTCCATCAAGGAAGTTTAGTTCAGTGGAAAGATACAACTCTAGAATATGCCACCTAGGAGTCGGCCACCATTTTGCAACAATTTCCTCATCTCAAGCCTTTACGACAAGGTTGTTCTTCAGGGGGGGGGCATGTTAGGGACCTAACCTCCCTAACCATTCACATAGGTAGAATAATATATTTTCCATGTAATAAAGGTTGACATTAATTAATAAGTCCTATTTAATAAATGTGAACAAGTTAATGTAAGAAGATCTAATAGAAGCTTCCGCTTCTAGAAATATATTCCTATAGAATGTTCTTTAGAAGATAGAATTAGTATAAGTAAGAGTAGGATGCATGAAAAATCCTTGTCTTGATAATTATTGTAATAGATCATTGCTATGTTGGAGGTTTCCCCCTCGAAGAGGTAAGTCAACATTGTTTTCTATCAATAAAGATATCATTTTTTGTGTTGTGGTTCTCTACAATTTGTTGTTCCATTGGTGTTTTATGTAGTATTTTTGTTTTCTACTTATTATAATAGATGCAGTACCTGAAAACTGACGAGCTTAGTCAAATCATCTCAAAATTTGTTCGGATGCATAACTATCAAGGAGTCAAATTTGGATGGTTCATCTATCTCACTCATTTGTTGTTCGTAGATGATATATTAATATTTTATTTGTGTTCTGATTTGGATGCAATATCTTTAAATGACAGTTTGGCACTCTTTTGGTGGGAAACAGGGATGGTGATCAATCTTCAAAATTCTTCTATATAGTTTCCAAAGGTATACGAGGCATTAAAAAACACCATATCTAATCATGTGGCATTCCTTACATATGATTTACAGGGTGGTATTCAATATTTTGGGTTCCTACTAAAGGAAAATAAATATGGTATTGAGGACTGGATATCTCTTCTATCTCGGATAGATAAGCGTATACATTTTTGGTGCAATTGGTGTATATCCATGGGTGGCAGTCTTACAGTAATTAAATCTATGATAGAGGCTATTCTAGTATATTGGCACCTATTGGCAACGATTCCAAAAGGATTTCTTGTGCATATTGAAAAAATATGCTTTAGCTACTTATGGAAAGGGAGCACAAAGTCTTTAGGATCGCATCTAGAAAATTGGAAAATTTTGTCAATACCAAAGGCTCAAGGGGGGGTGGGGTTTAAAATACATTCCCTCTTTCGATCAATCCCTTTCAACGAAATCTTTATCGGTCTTTTTGATGCAAGACAACATCTAGAGAAGAATCTTGATGGATAAATACATACCTCCATGATCCATTCTAGATTGGATTCATCAAAGCAATAAGTCAATGGTAAACCCATCCAATCACTGGCAAGCACTCACCCTTGCATTTCCAATTATTCAAAATTTTCTAGCGTGGAAAGTGGGCTTGGGATCATCAGTGTGGGTCGGTGTGGATGCCATAGTGAGATGCTCTAAGGATGCTCACCTTCCTAATGGTTAGGTGCACTTCTTGCAAGAATCTAGTAGAGTTATCTAAATCATATTGGAGACCCTCCTCAAACCTTTATATAGGCTCAAGGGCGATTATCAGTGGTGGATATGGGGTTAGAGGCTCAATGGATAAACTCATGAGACTCTATGCACAAAGAATTAAGGATAGTTCAGTGTTAAGCCCTAATATTGGCTCATTACCCTATAATTGGGGCATATTATATTAGTAATGTTATTTTATTTATGTCGGCTTTAGGCCATTAGTTACCTCCTAGTCTCCTATATATACCAAGGAGACATTTTCATTTTGAATCATCTTGTACTCGAACATTTAAGTGGGGTAAAAGGAGGTTTCCCCCTCGAAGAGGCTTATTATCTGAAATTATCTCTTTTCAAGGCATTGAGTACTTTTTCTGAGATTTTTCTATGCTATATTGATATTTGATTCTTAACATATGGTATCAGAGCTCAAGGTCTTGGGGTTTCGCTGCTACATCTGAGACACCTTGGAATTTTCGCTAAAACTTTTTTTCTACAATGTTTCAAAAGGAACGGCTTGGAGGATATTTAGCAGACTGATCAAGGTATGTTGGTTTCAAAATTTAGCTCCTGAGGCCTTATACTTTAGGAGATACAACCTATACAAGATAGGGTTCTGGAATCATCCTGCACTGAGTCATTGCAGACGTTTCTCTATAAAAACTTTAATGTAGAGTTTCAGACCCTGAAATCTGGATGTTATTTACAAATATTAGTAAGTTATTTGTGGTAAAAATTTTAGCTTCTGGGTCATCTTAAATTTGTATATACACCTTGTGTAAGATAGGGTATATGACTAGTCTCAAGAAGGTGTTCCAGGTAAAACAATCATAACTTCTTCCTAGATTATCCAAATTGAGTGGGACTGGTTTCATTGGATTGTGGACAGACTGTAGTATTTCTGGTGCAAGTTTCAGAATTTTATATCAATTATTTTGTGCGGGGCACGCTATACAAGTGAGATCTCATGGAAAGGACAAAAATCAGCAAGTTGTGGGGAAGTTACCGTAAATTCCACTTGGCACATCCAATTTTGATCAGACCTATGGCATTGCAGAGAATAAATATCATAGAACTACATAAAACAAAGTTTCATACCCAGAAGGTATGAAACTTGGGAGATACAACAGAAGAAATATTGTCTAGTAGAACCACCTCAAAATCAAGGTTCTAAAGTGATACTTGGCCAACATGCCACCCAAAAATGGAACTTCTACACCAAATAAGCCTCTATAAAATCCTACTTGGACTCTTGATGAAGGTGAAGAAATGCGTAGGGACATAAATGATTTACAAAAGAAGATAATAACAAAATATGAACTACAAGAGATGATGGAGGGTTTAAAAGG
>JZKD02S1674787.1:95486-120504 GCA_000966675.3 Picea glauca
ACTCGGGATTTTTGAAAACCTACCATAGAGTCAAGAAGGATTTTTTTTGGGATGGCCTTAAAACTGATGTTCAAAGGTTTGTGGCAGAATGTTTGGTTTACCAACAAAATAAGGTAGAAACAATTAAGACCCCGGGTCTTTTACAACCATTATCCATCCCAAGCCAGCGTTGGGATGTTCAAGGTTATCTTTTACAACCTTTATCTAGGCTCAAGGGTAGTTATCAGTGGTGGATCTGGGGTTAGAAGCTCAATGGATAAACTCATGAGACTCTATGCACAAAGAATTAAGGATAGTTCATATCATACTAAGGGACGAGGAAGATGAGATTGTGTGAACATATAACTTTGTGGGGAGCTATTATACTACCAAACTTGGATATGAGGTTGTGTTGTCATTTGATGCAGGGGCTCCTTCGTGGTGGTTCCAAAAATTATGGAATATTAGATGCCCTCCAAAATCCATTTTTTTTTACTAGCTGGTGTTAAAATTTCATGTCTTGACCTAGGATCATCTTCAAAGGAGAGGTAACAAGGGGATGGGATTGTTTTAAATTCGTTTGAATTATAAGGAAACCAATACCCACCTTTTTAAATACTGTAGTTTCACTCGATATGTATGGTTTGAAATAAGAAGATATTTGGGATTAAATGATCTTTGGGAGGGTATCTCGGTGGATTATTGTTTCTACGATTTCTTCATAAATCATGCCTAGAAGTCAATTTGTATCCTCCCTATTATAGTGCCTTGGGGCCTATGGTTGGCAGAAACTTGATTTTATTAAATGGAAATTCTCTATGCCATTCAAAGTTGTACACTAATCACTAGCTTTGTTATCTAGCTACAAGCAAGGAAATCATGTGGTCAATCCATGGATCTCTCCTGAAGTGGAAATAAATAAGAAGTTGGGTTTTTTCAATGGTGCTTGTCAGGGACCTGAGCACGTCATTGGGTTGGGTTTTATCCTTTATTTTACAAATACACGATATATGATTGAAAATCTTTCTTTGGGGTGAGGCTCCAACAATATGGCGGAGATGAAGGCATTGTTTGCTCTATTGCAGTGTGCTATTAACAGGGATATGTGGGAAATGCAATTCATTGGTGACTAAAACAATTTTATTGACTAGATGAATGATGTTGTTAGATTGGAAAACTTGGGGTTGGTGGCCCATGGGAAATTGTTAAAGACCATTTATGCATTATTTCAAGACATCAATTTCAAGCAGGTATATCGTGACAAGAATATCTTTGTTGATGCTTTTTCAAACGAATCCATCTTGAGGACCAATTCATTAATAACTATAGAGGAATTTTTTGATGGGGCACTTGTGTCCCATAGTGAAGGTTTTGTTTCTACTCTATGAATTCAATGGTTCTTTGTTTCTAGATTGTTGAACCCAGTAATAATTAGCTCTATCTTGAGACAATTTTATCATGTTGTTGTATCTTTTTTTATGTATTTTTGAGAAATATAGTGCAACTTCTACAATCTTTAATTATAGAAGTATTGTGATGCACATCTTAAGGCCTCGGGATTGTAACTCTTTTTCTCTGGAATGAAAGTTACATTTTTTTTCGAGGACCAAAAAACATACATACACACACACACATATGCAACTACAAATGACCTATACATAATTAATTTTGTACATTTTTGGACCTTTAATTTCTAGGAACATTTTATACGTATGTTCCCTGATAATATCTTAAACTCACTCATAGTCCTTTGAAATTATGGATTCCTCTACATTCCAGTCATCCTCAATTGTATGTCCATGGTCTTTCATCTTTGTATCCAGCTCTACATATTTCCATCATCTTACATATCTATAATTAATGTTTTCACATTAATCATGGGATTCTACTTGCTCAATGCAAACTCTACAAATGCAAGAATATTTTATAATATTAATTGCATACACATTATGAATAAAGTTTGTTTTGATAGGGTATAAATTTTGTGATAAATAACCCTGCGACAATCTTATCGTAATGATCTATTGACATTGCCAATTTTAACATTCCAAAAGTATGTACACTCAACAAAGATCAGCACATAAATAACTATAGTTATAAAAAATATATACCTTAAAAAATATGACATATTCTAACATACCCTTCTAATCTTCCCTAAGCATTTTCCTCGCCCACTCGTTATTGACATGGCTTAAATTTGATTGGCACCATTCAACGACTCTAGAAAATGATGGAGAAAGATGTGTTGTTGAGAAATTCATATAGTGTCTCCTAAGTGCTCGTTCTATACAAGCACATGCCCCATCATGATCTCCCTTTTTGTGTCTTATTTCAAAGTAACTCCACATATGTTTAATTCCTATTTTGTTATGAATTGTATATATCAATGTAAAATTGAGACAATGTATAATGTAAGGAGGGGGTTAAACGTGTGTCTTTCAAAGGTAGGAGATCCCCTCAAACTATGTAACGTAATCCAGTCTTTAGCTGATGAGATCAGTTCCTTTCCAACCTCAATTGATATCAAATCGATTTATCTTAATTCCAAATTTATTATATACATTGTAATAAACAAAATTCTTGAAATATCATAACAGAATAGAAGTACACACCATCTACAACAATGTGAGCATGGAGCACAACTTCAAGATAGATAAGTTACGCAATAACTCCTTAAATAATAGGAGAACCTCCTCCAAATAACCAAATACATCCATACATCACAATTCACATGTCTACAATAATCAATACGTGATCTCTATATATAGCTATCCACACACTACACATGAAGCCCCTTTACTAGTAGACCGACCCTGTAACATATATATTTACACATTACATGTACATTTATCCCCATATATGCCCCCCCTTGGGGTCATATCATATAAATTTATCCCTATATATGCCCCCCTTGGGTCATAACGTAGTACCCTCCTTCAATAATTTGTGTCCTCAAATATTTGCAATTAAAGACTTCACATGTGATGAAACCAAATAATATGATTTTATTATGTTCCTACTTTCTTCTTTCCATTGATGATGATCCATACATCCAAAATCAATTATTTTAAGTTGTAATCCTTGGTGGCTAGTTGTAGCATATTTTTCTTTCCCTTTGTTCCATGTATTGTTGTTGAAGCTACTCCAATTTGTAGTAAATGTTGGTTTATGATAATATCTAGTTGACTAATGGTTTTGTGATGCCTTGTTCCATGAATATTGAAAATTTTTCCATCTTCTTCCTTGATAATGTTGATGTCAACCTTATTGTATTCCTTGAAATATCTCCTGGTAATGAGGGTGTCATTATGGTTCCACATTTAATTGTTTTCCTTCACTCTACACATGCATTTCATCTATATTATTTTCAGAGACAATGGAATCCTCTATCCTCATTGATTGGTATTTGATTGTTCTAGCTTTGGAAATAATACCATCATATTTGGCATGTGCATCCTCTAGATGAAGTTCAACTTCTTCAAGTATCTTTTGGTGGCCTTCTTGAATCTTGTCTTCTTTCTACTTTTGAAGCATCAATGTCACCCCATTTATCAAATTATGACCTCCTTATTTAGTTATGTATTGCATTTCTATTTTTACCTCATCGGTATTTAGGGATTCCTAAGTCTTATTGCATATTTCCTCCTCAATTCTATTGGTAGATTTTTCATTCAAGGTCTTCATTTCTTATTTATTTTGATAATTCTTGTTTTCTTCTTTCAATATCTTAACTTCATCCACTAGTTTTTTATTATGGTTTATTAATATACATGGCTCTTCATCTTTCTTTTTCAAATCTTCCCTTGACTAATCTTTTTCCTATTTTTATTTGCTAGTATTTTCTTGTTTTAATTTTTGAACTTCTTTAACTAGTTCTTCATTAAGGAATCATATCTTGGAGAGTTCATCACTCTTAGTATTGATCTCTTATTTTTCTTCTTTTAACTCCTCTTGAATTTTATACATATTCTCCTTTTTTGTATCCTTGATCCATTTATTTGAGAAGAGTTCTTCAAATTATTCCCATGGCATTTTCCATTTGTTATCTTTATCAATACTCATCCACCAATTCCAAGCTTCACCAAAAAAATAATTTCTTACCCTTGAAGTAGCCAAATCATATTCATTTTCCATCCTCAACCATTCCATGGGGTTGATTTCATCTTTATCTTCATCTCTTGTAAATTTAGGCATTTCCATTTATTCTTAATTGAGGTTTAACCCAAACCTAAAATTACAACCTTAATATATTAGGAATAATGATCTCAAATAGTTATAATCCTTATTCCAATATAATATTCTATGTTTTCTCTTTCCAATTTCTTTTGAATCATCTCAATCGGACATCCCAATCAAAAGTTATGATAGTTTTAAGTAAACATACCTTAGAAACCCTTATTCGGAATCTGTCTTCCTGGTCAATCTTCCTTCTGAGGTATTTCTAAACTTTTGGTTCTTCTGAGTTGGAAATTTTGACCTGTAGTACTATGAAATGCCTTATCTTCAATTCCATAGGTCTGACCTGAATTGGATGTGCCAAGTTAAAGTTAGGGTAAATTTCCCAAACCTTGCTAATTTTTTGTCTATTCTAGAGAGCAAACTTGTACATAATGTCATGCATCATGTATTTGATAATTGATTATGAAATTCTCACCCAAAATACTAAGGACTTTCCTCTTTCCCATGCAATAGGTCTAACAAGATTTAGATCCTTTATGAAGACGATGTGACTTTTTTACCTGGAACACTTATTTGAGACTAGTTATAGGACTAGTCAAAAACTCTATCTTCCATGGGGTGTATCTCTGAAATTAAAATGAACCAAAAGCTTAAGTATGTACCAAAAGTACCTTGATATGCCTTATAAACATCCTCCAAGTTTATATTTCTGAAGTGGCCCCAAAAAAATGTTATATTGAAAATTCCAAGATGACTTTCTTGAGGAAGAAAAACCCTATGATTGATGCTCTGACATCAAATGTAATGAACCAAACATTTAAAATATCATAACAAAACATAATTAAACACCATGTACAACAATGTGAGCATGGAACACAACTCTGAGATATATAATTTACACAATAACTCCTTAAAGAATAGGAGAACCTCCTCCAAATAACCAAATGCATTCATACATCACAATTCACATGTCTACAATAATGAATACATGATCTCTTTATATACATATTCACACACTACACATGAAGCCCCTTTACTATAAGGCTGACCCTATTACATATATATTTACACATTTCATGTACATTTATCCCCATATATGCCCCCCCTTTGGGTCATATCATATACATTTAGCCCTATATATGCCCCCCTTGGGTCATAACATACATTGTACCAAATTATTAGAATGTTTATTTCAACATACACAATCTTAAATATATTACATGATACAACTCATAAACTAATAAGTGAAACAAATCCACACAATAATTAATAAAGAAAAAGGGAAAGAATTTTTGAAGTGTTGTTTTTACACAATCTATAACATTGCAATTCACACTACTCATAGACCCTTAGCTTCATTAGAAAACCCAAAGGAATGAAAAACTAATCAACTATAAGAAACTAAATGTATCGCATTCTCTACTTATGTTCAATTAAAAATTTTAAAATGAATGAATGAAGAGAAATGTTAAATTAATAAGTTTTTTAATAAAAACCTTAAATCACAAGAATCTACCAACAAGTTTTGCTCAAATTTCAAAATAAGGATATTCTTGAAACTTTTGAGTCACTAGAATGGTAAAATGTAAGAGATTTAGAAGAAAATTAACTTAAAACTATAAGAATATAATCAACCACCTAAAAATAGGTGTTTTGAATGCATGTCTCGATAATCTTCTCATGGTCATAGATTGACATTTTCCATCTCTTTGGTCCTTTACCCTTGGTTTGTGTCAATTGTATTCAAGTTGCTATGACCAAATGAATAAATTAACATGATATAGAATTTGGCATGTAATCCTTATACATAACATGGTTCTTATTTGTGTCCACTTGTTGAAGTAAATGGCCCATTATTACCATGTCATCGATTTGATATTCAAAACCATTATCTATGTATGGTTCCAACAATTTACTTTTAATTTGTGTGAAGCACATTAGATTGTTGTAGACGTTTTCTAGATACCCTCTCAATGCAGTGACAACAAACACATTCCCTTTGCAATAAATTCAAATTATAACCTAGATATATGAAATTATAATGGGTTGGATATGGGAGAGGAACCCTAGATAGGGAGATGTTAGGTTTTCGTCAGTGACTTTCCACAAGGGTCTTTCATTGCAGATCTGGGTGGGATCGGAGGCCAAGCGATGAGTGGTGTACTACTAGAAGTTCACTATGGATTATACTCCCCAATTAGTTTATTACTCAAAGGATTCTCTGACGAAGGAGATGATATTTTCAAACCTTATCATTAAGCCTCACACGGATATGCTACAGGAATGTGTTAGCTCGTGGGCTCTGGGGTCAGATAGAGAAGGTTCCCCTATCATTGGATGCCAAGATCTGGAAATATTTGACAAATCAGAGGGTCCAAATCTTGGCTCATATCATTTTTTGGGCAATGATTCGTTGATTTTGGGACTTTGTTCTCTCGTGAAGCTTAGGGCGGGGAAAGGAATCATGTAGTGGGATCTTCACCTATAGTTGCATTGGATGTAGATGGTGTGGACATTCATTCTGAAGGTGTGACCTTTCATGGTTTCATTGTAAACATATTGGTATAAAGGAGAAACAAGGTGGTTCTATTCATATGGCTCACAAAAAACCAAAGAGGAATAGGTTGAAGGTGGTAAATTCTAGAGGTGGAGATATTGCATTAGCGGATGGTGAGGACTTGCAGGTGAGCCAGATTGTAGACTTGGAGGTAACGGTTATTGTTGGAAAATTTTGTGGTTGACATCTATCCATTAGTTTTTTAGGTTCATGGGTAGAGTCAACGTGGAGTCTAAATATTGACTATGTCCTGACCTTTCACATTTTTTCGTGGGGATGGATAGGTATAGTTTTTCCTGCAAAAGAAGATATGGAAAAAAATATTTCAGGCAGATGGTAATAGGACCGAAACTTATTTTGTGCCAAACCATGGCAGCCCTTGCTTGATGCTCGTGAAGAATCCCTATCGAGCATGTTGACATGGGTGAATTTACTCAATATTCCACTTTAATTTTGGTGTGATACAAGTATAGAAGCCATTAGGAATATCTTGGGAAAGTTTATTGCAGTAGATTCAATTTATAAGATGAGAAAATGTTGGTCAGTTGAACAGATCCTCGTGGAACTAGATCTTTATCAGAGTTTGTTTGAATCTATGGATATTGTGTGGGGTAATAAATATTTTATGCAGATGTTGGACTATCTAAATGTTCCATTTCTATGTGTTGGATGTCACGGGGTAGGCCATGTAATGGTGGACTATGATCGAGAATTCATAAAAGAAATTCAAAGCAAATCCAAGGGTCGAGGTCGCAGTTTATTTTGGATTTAAACCCTCTCTCTCTGTAGCCAGAGTTAAGGTAGATATTCCGACCAATGTTCAGTCTGCAAGGGACCTTGCCCTCCCTTCATCTCTGTCAAAGGTGGCATTCAACGATACAATAAAGAAAATTAATATTCATGAGGTTGAGGTTCCCTTGGATAATAGGGACCCACAAGCTAGTGTGGCTCCTTCAATGCATGAAGTATTCAGAGAAGGTTTATATTTGTCATCATCTCAATGGAGCCATCTTGATGCATTATGGTAAAAAAGAGGGAATCTCTTGCAAGACTTTGGTAAGTCTATTATACCTTTTGTCCTTCTTGTGACATCCTTCTCTATTTAACTATCCTATATCTCTTGGGGTCATGTTGAAGGGTATGGGGTAGGAGTTAGGATGGGACTGGCTTTGGGGGTTTACTCTTCTAACAATGATTAAAATAGTGGTTTCTTGGTGGACTCTCTTGGGATATGGATGGTGCTCCCCAATTAAATTCTGATATGGATATGAAAATTCTTCTTTTAGGGGTTCTTATAGAAAGAACAACCTTATTTGAGGGTTGTAAATGAAGATTATGTTTGTAAATATGAGAGGCATTGGGAGGAGGGGAAAAAATTATCGCTAAAGTGGTTTGCCAACCTTGATCATTTGTATGTTTTTTTTATACAAGAAACCATGGGTTTGTATGAGCCTATCATAGTGGAACTGAAAAATCTCCTTCCGGGTTTGGAATTTATGGGTCTAGTTTCAGTTGGCTTGTTGAGTGGGATGATTACCAGTATTTCCTCATCCTGTAAGCTCACTAATTGTTTTTTTTTTGTTTTTTTCCTCTGGATTATACACAGACATTTGGAGTATGGAATTAGATCGGGAATTCATCTTATTAAATATTTATGGATCGTATGGGGATTGGGAGGTGTTCAAAATAATATTTGGGTACAAGTGTGTTTGATCAGATAACCTCATCATTGGAGGGGATTTAAATTTTACCTTGAATCGTCATGAGATTTGGGGTGAAGATGCCCATGAGGATCAATTGGCCCATTTTTTCTTGGAAAAATTGGAACATATTGGTTTCTTTGATGTCAAGTCAATACTTCTTAAGCCAACTTGGAGAAAAAACCATAGTGGATCTCATAATATCCTCAAAATTTTGGATCAGTTTTTATTTAATCGAGATTGTTTAGGGCCTCCGACGATCTATTGTTCTTGGGTAGGAAAGATTTGTTGCTCGGATCATTTAGAAATATTCTTTGAATTGAAAATGGTGGGAAATCACCATGGATCGTCATTCAAATATAATTCATCATGGTCTGATGTGGAATATTGTATAAGTATTTTCCATGATCAATGGAAACACTACCAAGCAAATTGTGGTGATTTGAAGTGTATGCAATTTTCTTTTTCTATAAGCTCTTTAAAGGAAAAGGTGGTGACTTAAGATATTTCCTAGAGAAAGGTAGTCAATAAGGCTCTTAGTGATACTAAACAAGTGCTTGAAAAGATACACATCTTACCCCAGGATGGATCTGGTCTAATGCCAAATGTGGAAGCCCGACGATTATTGAAGACAAAGAAAAAACAATGTTTTCTAGAACAGGAATGTATGGGGCGATTAAAGAGTTGATCTCTTTGGCTTGAGGCAGGGGATCAAAATTATGAATTCCTCCAAAAGTTTTCTAACCATTAAAAGAATATCATTACTATATGGGAGTTGGAGGATCAAAATGGGCATAAGGTGTTGGGATTTGATGAGCTCGTCTCTCTTCATGTTGATCATTTTCACTCTCTTTTTAAGTAACCATGCCATGTTAACATGGGGAAAGTGTTAAAACTTATTTCTTATTTCCCACGTCATGTAAACAATCGTGAGAATAGATAATTGTTTCAAGAAATTACAAAGGACTAGATTTGTGATGTGATCACATCATCTAAATGTGAGCCTTGGTCTTGATGGATGGACGGTGGAGGTTTTTGAGGACTTCTTCAAGGTCGTGGGTGAAGATCTCTTGAGAGTGGTGGAGTCTAGAATATTAGGGAAGATGTTAGGAAGTTTCAATTCTACTTTTATAGCCTTTATTCCTAAAAATGATTGTCCTTCTAATTTTAAAAATTTTGGGCCCATTGCTCTTGGTAACATTGTCGACAAAACCATGGAAAAGATTCTTGTGAAGTGGCTCAAACCTATTTTGTCCAATATTATCTCACCTGAGAAGTTTGGATTTTTAAAAGGTAAGTTCATTCATGAAGCAGTGGGTTCAGCGTAGGAAGTTATACATACTATCAAAACACAGAAGCTCCCTATGGAAGCAGTCAAAATTGACTTATCAAAGGTATATGATCATGTTTCATGGTTATATTTGTGTCTGTTGTTGCTCCATATTGGTTTTTCAATTCATGTTTTTAAATGGATTATTTCGTGTGTTACTTCAATATCTTTTGTTGTTCTGATAAATGGTACGGGGTCGAAGTTTTTCAAACCATCTCGGGGACTGCATCAAGGTTTCCCCTTGTCTCCTTATATATTTCTTCTCATGGTTGATGTTAGGGACCTAACCTCCCTAACCCCTCACGTAGGTATAATAATATATTTCCCATGCAATAAAGTTCAACATTAGTTAATAAGGCCTATTTAATCAATGTGAACAAGTCAATGTAAGAAGACATAATAGAATCTTCCACTTCTAGAAAGATCTTCCTTTATAATGTTCTTTAGAAGATAGAATTAGTATAAATTATAGCAGGAGGCATGATAAATCCTTGTCTTGAGAATTATTGTAATAGGGAAATGCTCTGTTGGAGGTTGCCCCATCGAAGAGGTAAGTGAAAATTGCTTTCTATCAATAAAGGTATCATTTTTTATGTTGTGGTTCTCTACATTTTGTTGTTCCCCTAGTATTTTCTGTAGTATTTCTATTTTTTTCTTATTATAATATATCTAGTACCTAACAAGTGGTATCAAAGCACTTTCCTCTATAGAAATTGTGGGAATTCTATTTCAGGGTAGAGACGTGTATTGTCGGTGTATTTAAAGCACATATATCTATCGTTCAACAAGTACAATTGCAATGGGGAAAACTACATGCAGGATATACAGACGCTTTCATAGGGTTACTCAAAATAGGTGTTTCGCCTTGTTGGAAACCTCTATAACACATATTGGTACCCTTCCAGAAGTACCTCATCAAATAGAATCTATACACAACCATCACTCCCACATATTGCCAAGTATATCAGGAGTCCCCTAGGTCTCCTGAAACCAACTCTATATTAGTCGATTGACTTCCTAACTGTTATAGTGACACCGAGAACAACACTCGAGAAGATACTCTATAATGCATGGGTAATCAGGTATTACAACTAAGGGTATAATCAAGCCTCCTTAGATGGTGCCCTGAGATATTGGGTTGAGTAATATTGTTCTACCTGGCATGTATATTAGAAAGCTATAGCACAGGGCAAACCCTTACTTGTAGGAATCCTAAAAACCCTAACCCTTGGGAAATAAACAGAACAAAAAAGGAACAGACAAGATCTATTTCCGCCCAACCTTGCCTCTTGCATTCTAGTTGTGAAATTCCTACAAAAAAATTCTTGTTGGATTCCTCTTTTCCCCTTGATCATTGTGGTATCTATCACTTATAATACTTTTTTTATGGTCCCACCCACCCTTCTCGACACCCTTATTTGACACATATCTCATTAGCTTTCTCTTGTCACCCTAATCACAGTGATATATATCACCTTTCCAACTTTTTCAAGTGGACCCACTCCCCATTCCAGGCACCCCCACTTTCCACATGGCCAACACTTGCACCCAAGACCTGTAGGTTGAAATCAGATAGAACAAGACCCAGTTTGACCATCTCAAGGAACAATTCTAGAAAAAAAATTCCAAAGTTGATGAACAATTTTCCAAAGTTGACAGTCGATATGACCAATTAGAGGAAAAATCTAACACTCTCTATGCCACTCTCCACCAGTTGTTGAACCGATCACAGTACCCACCCTTCCCTGAACAAACCTCCCAAGTAGATGGTGTCGACTCCTCCCACGCTATGGCCTTTCATTCCAGCCCCTTTCATCATGACCCTCGTCTTCCCCGAGTTGAGGTCAATAAATTTTATGGCTCTGATCCCATGGGCTTGGTCACCCAAATGGATCATTATTTTTCTTTCCATGACATTACTAATGAGTTGGCCATACTTTGTTATGTTTTTCTCTACTTGGATCTTGAATGTTGGAAATGGTGAAAATGGTGTAAAAAATGATGCTAGGGATATTTTACTTGGACTCAGTTTGTTTCAGATCTTTATGAATGCTTTGACATCGACACTCGCTATTTAGGTCGTTTGACCAAGTTGAAATAGTTCGGCATAGTGGAAGAATTTATAACCGCCTTTGAGCACTTGGCGTTCATAACAAAGGAAATGACAAATGTCTTCTTCGTGGAATGTTTTATTAGTTTCCTAAAGGATGACATATGAGCCCAGACCATCATGGCTCACCCCCAGACTTGGTTGGAAGATACTAAATGTGCCAAATAAGCACAATATGTTGTTTTTATTCATAATCGAAAACCTTATTTTCTTCCACGCGCTCGACCTACCAATCCTACCCCTCATGCCACCCCTCTCAAGATCCAGAAATTAACTCGGGTAGAAATGGTTGAACACCAACTCAAGGGTCTTTGCTATAATTGTAATGAAAAATAATTTCCCAGGCACAAGTGTAAGGAAAAAATCATTTTTATGGCCATTTCTAAGGATGTTGTTTACGAGGAGGCAGAAATCTCCCATGTGGAAGAGCTACACCAAAAATATGATACTACTCCTCCCACTGACCCACCAGAAGTTGAACCATTTATTTTGTTGCATGCCCTCAATGGCTTCTCTACTACCCAAACGATCAAGCTAATTGGCTACATTAAGCATAGGAAATTCATAATCCTTGTTGACAGTGGCAACACCCATACTTTTATTCACCACTGAATTGCCTATGAAATCAATTGCTATATATGTGCCTTCAACAATTTTCAAATCATGATTGTCAAAGGCAGTTCCATGAAATGTGGAGGGAGTTGTGAAAATGTGCACCTACAAATCAGTCAGTACCACATGAAATCTCATATGTTTTCTATAGACATGGTTGTTTGTGAAATTATTCTTGGTGTTGAATGGTTACTTACTCTAGGCCCCATTCTCATGGATTTTAAGGAATTAACCATGGAATTTCAACAGGAGAGACAACAGTATAAGTTTCAAGGCATCATAGCAGTCTCCCCTGAGATCATTAATTCCCATCAAATGGAAAAGCTCCTCAAAAAAGGTTGTCTGGGTGCTATTTCCCAACTCCATTCCATTCAAGCAGTTGAGACACCCTCTCTGTATCCTTACCTCTAATCTATCATCCCCAAACACCAAGCTATTTTTTTCCACTCCCTATGTACTTTCCCCTTCTTGTGATTTTCATTAGCATTCCATTCCTACCGTCTCGGGTAGTCTTCCTCCCAATGTTCTCCCTTGTCGTCATCCCTTTGCCCAGAAGAATGAAATTGAGAAAATTGTTTAAGAATTGTTCAACATGTGTGTTACCCATCCTAGTACCAGCCCCTATTCTTCTATTGTGGTCATGGTACTCAAGAAATAATGCACTTGGTGCATTTTCCAAGACTTTCGCACCCTCAACAAACGCACCATCAAAGAAAAATTTTGCATTCATGTCATTGATGATCTATTGGAGGAATTGAGCGATGCTCAGTACTTTACTAAACTTGATCTTCATTCTGGCTACCACCAGATACGTATGAAAGAGGAATACATTCCCAAGACTACATTTAGAACTCATGAGGGTCACTATGAGTTCTTGGTAATTCGCTTTGGCTTGTGTAATGCTCCCTCCACTTTCCAAAGTCTCGTGAATCATGTATTTTGTCCTTTTCTCCATCATTTTGTCTTAGTTTTCTTTCATGAAATTCTCATCTATAGTAAAACTTGGAAATCCCATCTCACCCATGTGGATCAAGTTCTCCATATACTCTCTCAGCATCAACTTTTCCTCAAACAATATAAATGTTCCTTTGGAGCCTTGGAAGTGAATTACCCAGGTCATATTGTCGGCAAGGATGGTGTACGGGTAGATCCTAAGAAAATTAAAGATATGCAAGATTGGCCTCACCCTAAAACTCTTAAGAGCTTGCATAGTTTTATGGGTTTAACAGGATATTATCACAATTTTTTTTAGAATTATGGAAAAATTGCAACACCTCTAACTGCTCTCCTTAAAAAGAATGCTTTCACTTGGACTATAACACCCCAGTTTTAATCCCTATGAACTAGAATGTATTATGTAAATGTGACATTAGGATGGTGATTCGATAAAGTCGAAAAGGGGCCAAAGTGCCTAGGAAATGTAATACTTCTATATGCATTAATAAAAATACACTAGTGGTTGCAAGCCAGACAAGGACAAGAGATAAGGGGGCTATGATTCCATGAGAGAGGGGGCTTAAGGGGATAAGTCTTTTTATTATATTTTATTTACCCATATTGGTTTTAATTGAGAAAAGTGGTTACATGAGCTTCTTTGGAGGAAGGCCATGTGGTTCTTGATTTCATGTAATTATATAAACATCCTTTGTGGGTTGTTTTGGGGGTTCTTCTCCATTTACTCTTACACTCTTTCCTTGGGATTGTTCCTAATTCACTCTTTCTAATTCGTGTGCTCTTGGTTGTAGCATGGAAACGAATGGTTAGAAGAGGAGATCCATTGTGAGATATATGTGATGAATTACTGGTCATTCCAGGTTGGAATGGATGCCTATGGGCATGAGATTGATGGTAGTTCTGAAAGAACTGTCATAGCTAAGAATCCTTGGAGTTTCCAGCATAGATATTTCCTGACTAGTAGCACTAGATCCCTAGAGATAAATGGAACAAACTAAGGTACTGCATGGCAAAGAAAGGGGTTCATTTATTTGGGTTGTGTAGGTTGAAGGGGAAAGGGAGCCGGAAATTAGGATTGTTTTGTGGTTGGGAAAACATAAGAGTTAATTATCCAACTGTTGTGTGTTTTAGATCTAGCCTAGGACTCATCCTTATAGATTCATAGCCCTGGCTCAGGGGTGACCTGTTGTTGAGAATCGGAACAACAGTGTCTATGGTTGGAAGGAACCTTCTTGGTCTATAGCTAGTTGGTGATGGTTTAATTAAAGATAAGTGCTCTTTGTGTTTTCTGCATAAATTATATTTTGATGTGTATATTTATCTATGAGATGTACTTTTCGTGTGCATGCTTGTTGGTTATTGTTGTGCATGGCACGTTGTTCATTTGTTTTATGTTGTAGCATGAATATTAATTATTGCATGTGAGTCTTTCATGCTTCTTTATTAAATAATTGTTATTAGAATTTTAAATTTATTTCAAGAAGTGTGTTCTTGAGGTAGTGTGCTCAACTTGTGGGTGGTTGGGTACATTACAGATTGGTATCAGAGCTTTCGGTTGAAACATCAGACTGGTATGGGCCAAATTGAGTGCAAATTTGAGAAATTCATTGTGGCAGACTTTGATCCGAGAGAAATAGGGGAAAAATGAAAAGATTAGAGAGAAACATCCCCGAATTCGTTGGCAGATTCAAGTTTTAAATAATTCCGACTGTTTAATAAGTTTAACAGATTCGATCTGCAGAGTTGCGGAGTTGAATTCAACCTTGAAGGTCAAAAAAATCAAAATTTTAATGGTTTTTTTAGCGCAGGGCAGAGTTCATAGAATCGAAAACCGAGATTGTATTCGATCTTGAGATCGACGACCTAGATTCCTCCTTGTAAAATTTAAAAATTGATAAATTTTCAAAGTTTTAAAAAGTTACCAAATCAACGACTGAGATTCATTTAAGTGGTTTGGAAAATGAGGAAGATCGATGGTCCATGTTCATTTTCGGTCATTTGGGAAGTCAGAGGAAATCAATAGTCAAGATCATGTTGGCTGGGAGATCGACGGCCTAGTTTCATTGGGATTTTGGTCAAAATTGATTAAGTGTCAAGTTCGTCAAAGGTGATTGTCGATGGTCGATGGTCGCAGATCGGTGAGTTTGGTGAAGTGTCGAAGTTTTTCCAAGAGACATATTCGATTTTCGATGGCCTATGGCTGCAGATCAGAAATTTTTGGCAAAGTGTTGGTTCGACGAAAATAAATCTTCGATCGTCGATAGATGGTTGGGGGTTGACAAATTTAGTGCGAAGTTCAAATTTTCCACCAAGTGAAATTGTCGATGACCGATGGAGAAAATAGGGTGATGATGTGTCATTCCATGGCATCATCCACATTTCATGCCATGTCATCCCAGTTGATTCATCTGGATGACATGTCATGTCATGTCAGCATCCATGTGTCATGCCACGTCAGTATAATTGCCATGTCAGCAAAGAGATGATAGATTTCCGATGGTCTAGGTTCGATGAGATTTTTGAATAGTCTTGGTTTGTCAGGGAAGATGACATATGATCAATAGTCGATGATTGGGCATTAGCGATATTCGTGGGCAACTTTTGGTTTGCAGAGAAAAATGGTCAATGGTCAATGATCGGGCATCGGGGAGATTGGTGGGAAGGTTTGATTTGCAAAGTAAATCATTGATCCTCTATCCTCGATCGTCGATAGAGAATATATAAACGGTCTAGAATGATTTTGATTTGATAATCGATGGTGCAGATCACACTCAGGTAAAATTGTTCCACGGTTTCAAAAAACAATAGAGACATTTTATTAGTTTTTCCATAACTAGATCATATTAAGTTATATTCGGATGAAATTTATGGGTTTTGTCTGCAAAGACGATATCTACAAAAGTGTCATATAGGGCCATTTTCCATTTCAGCTTGGAATTGTTAGAAATGAAAAATAATGGTTTTTAAAGATCTGGGTCTAGACCATTGGCAGAGGTCCATATTAAGTTGAAAATATTGGGGAGAGTCCAGAAACTAGACACGGAAATAACCCACAAAGGAACTGAATAAATCCTTAGGGGATTGGAATGGGGATAATAAATAGGTCAAAATCGACTATTTCAGGCCACGTTTTGGGGATTTTTTAGATTTTTGGAGGAAAAGTGACTCTAGATCACAAAAATGGAATATTTTATTTACTCGACTTTTTATATACTCATGAAGACAAACAATTTTGGTTTAGTGAAATTTTTCCAGAAGTGCACATATTGATAGATAGTCAGTTATGCTAAAAATTCAAAGTTTGGAAAAGGGGATGAAAAAGGACAAAGTTACAGATTCCAAATTGTTGTAGTTTTTCACTGGAGTATCATATTGAAAATATGAGAGATTTTATGAAATTATTGTCATTATTATTATTTATGTCTCATATAAAATTTTCTCTATTTCCTGACATATTTTCGTCTGCAGTTGACAGAAGTTGGCACTTCAATAAAATTACACCAGTGGAGAAAATGCACAAAAATGATGAAAATGGTTTTTTCAGGAAGCCATAACTTTCAACTCAGAGATCGGATTGGAGAATGAGTATAGTCGTTGGAAATATTATTTAGTGGAGAATAATATGGAAGTAATAGAATTTGGAGCATTATGATATAATTCTTTATGAATTGAGTAGAAAAGGGACATGTAGCATTAATTGACAAAAAAAATGATATGCATAATTATAACAAAAATGGTTGCTTGCACATTTGGCAGAATTAGAGGTATAATCAGATAAATTCAATCCTAGGACTGGATATCAGATTTATGGAAACATGATCAATCTTATATAAGTGGGTTGAGGCAATAAAGAGCTACAGGGAAAGTAATGAAAAATAGATAAAGAACTCAATAAGAGTGAAACTAAAGAATTATTATTCAGCTGATATAAAATTTGAACGAATTGTTGATACAACAACAACAATCCTCACATCGGACATGAATCCAACATGCGAATAATGTTCTTAATGGGCTTAGAATGGAAAAGTAAGACTCCATAACCTTGAAGGTAGATATGTGTTGATTGCTACAAGGCTTGATGTGAAAGAGAACATGGAGCTTAGGAGGTGATGTGTGAATCATCCCTATGTGCCAAGAACATGATTTTTTGGGAAGGATTTGATAGATATGACTTAGCTACTCGTCTAAAAGTACTCGGAACAAAAAATCCACTTATGGTATGAAAGTTCACAATGGAAGCAGGATACCAATGCAGAGAAAATCGGGGATAAAATAATGAAGGTTCTTTCACTTGAAGAGTCCCAATGAATGAAAATATACTTCCATTGGGAATGGTATTGAGTGGGAAAAATATGGCTTCATAGGGAATTGTTAAATGAAGTGAAGAGAACTATTTCCCAAAAATTGAAGTAATCCAATGGACAACTAGAAGTAATAGGAGAAGTGAGTAATGATTATGGGTAAGTTGATGAAATGTTGTGAGCTACCCCATTCCAAGGTGTTGAAATGTTTCATAAAGGTAATGTTTGGATATGTCTACCTAAGGGAAGCTACTACAAATAGGACACATTGATTGGATTGCATAATGGCCAAGTGGAACTTGGTTGGAAAGTGTTCAGACCAAGGAACAATACTGCAGCTAAGCAGAATGGGAGCACACAAGGTAGAAAGGATCTGAAGAATGTCAAGGACAATCAGCTACAACATAAATAAATACATAAATAAATAAGTGAATTAAAACAGAAATGCACTTGAATGCATGATGTATACAATGAAGTTAAAATGCATGCGCATTAGTAGGCATGTGGACAAAGAATGCTTGGTGCATATGGATGTGCATTTGTGCATATGGCATGCTTGTGGACTTAGAATCGTATGTTATTATGAAATAATGATGTTATGTTAATTGAGTATGACTAATGATGGATTATGTATTCAAGAAATGTGATATAGCATGGTTAAGGATGTGGATGTTGTTGTTGTTGCATATGACTTCCATCTATTTGAAGACCCATGAGGGAGGGAGGAATGGTGATCAAAAGGATGGAGAAGCAAGCATGCAAGCTTCTACAAATGCCATGTGATCAGGTAGCACCGAGTAGGTTGATAATAGACATGTAAGTATGCATTTGATTACTTCCAATGTTGAAGGGAATTGAGGTAAGAATTCCCTCAGTTAATTTTTCAAGATTTAAATTGATATGTAATGGTCGAAGGCCTAGAGTATGTGAATGTTATTGATGCTAGAATGCATTTAGATCAAATTTAGTTGCATATTGTGTTATGATTGGTTATGTGATCATAACCGGGTTAATTCAGGAGACATACTCCTTCTATAACAATGAATAGTCATAGGGATAGTCATGTGTGAGACCATGATATGGTTGGATATGGAAGGGCTGTAGCGCTATGTGAGTGTTCAATGGCTTCCAATGTATAGCTGATGTTTGGACTGCAACCTCTTTGTCGACACTGAAGAGAACTTAGGAATTATATTTCCTTGCATTGTGTATGTGTTGAAGAGGAAGGTATCCAAATAGTCAGGCAGTATTGGGAAGAGTTCAGATGATGTGTTGAAGCATTGGCCACACCTTCCATCTCATCGTGGTGGAATGCATGACATAGTTATGTGGTCAATGCAAGGATTCCTTATGTAGATATGACCATGGGTATTGGCACATCGATTACTATTTTATCAGTAATTATTTGTTGCATTATGAAAAGAATGCAGTGCTAAAAATACATAATGATGGATAATTGCATTATATGTAATATGAATGCTAGTTGAAGGTGATTGAATTGGTGTGTGTTACAATTTTGAGGTCATTTTTTGGAGCCATTGAAAATGTTACAAGTGGTATTAAAGGAATTAATGAATGCATTTTGGTGAATGCATGTATATTTTATATGGCATAGAAATGATTATGCTAACATTTAAAATGATGTGAGTATTGTTAACTCATGAGATTGAGAACACTTCAGGAGCTGTTAGATATTGCAACAAGAAATTGCAAGTTAAAGTAGTTACATAAGGATGAATTATGGAAAATTTGTATTAATGGATAAAGTAATAAAAATATTTATGGATAGAAGAAATAAAAGATTGGTTGATAATACATGTGTAGATAATGATGGGTTCACTCCATTCAATATTTGAATTCCATTTAATGTCAAGAATGGATAGAAATAATTGAATTGTAGTTGCAAACAATTATGAGATCACTTGTTGTCATTGTACATGAGTTACTCACAATATGTTTGGTTGCATGTAAGATCAGGAAAATTGCAGGTAGGATGGTCTTGGATATGGATGTAATGTAATCCGATAAGGAATATTGGTCTCTACTGATGCAAGAACCAAACATTATGAACAGAAGATCATGATTGGAAATTTCATTTTTCATGTATAAAATAGTTTTGGGAATTATAATTTAATAATTACTGACAATTTGTTTTGGTTGAGTGTAAATTGAGAAAATTGCAGGTAGGATGGTCTTGGATATGGAAGGGAGGTAACCCCATAAGGAATACTGATATCTACAGTTGCAAGAGAAAGACCTTATGAGCAAAAACCTCATAGATGGGGAATTTAATTTTCTTGTATAAAATTGATTTGGAAATTTATAATTAAAAATTGTTATGATATGCTAACAGTTTGTTTGGATGCATGGAAATTGAAAAGAAAATTACAGGAACAATTTCCTTGGGTATGGCACTATCGTGAGCTATAATAAAGATTGATGCATGTTGTTGCAAGAGCCAAACGAAAATGAGCAGGAATCTCATGCTTGGAAATTATGTTTCCTTGTATAAAACATATTTGGCATTTATGATTGAAAATTGTTATAACAATATCTCATGATGATTATATGTTTATAATACAAATGAGATGTTGGCTATTGAAGTTGGAAGCTTGGGAGTAATAGCACTAGAAGGAAATCAAACTCAATGACAAAGGCATGGAATGAAGAAAGTCTAGTGGAATTGTTGGAGCTGGAGTTCTTGGAGCTGCAACCTTGAAACTTCCTAGTCGAGTGCACCAGATCCCTAGAGAGAAGTGGAATAACCTGAGGGACTGCATGGTTGAGAAAGGGGTTCATTTCTTTGGGTTGTGCGGGCTGATAGGGAAGGAGAGTTTGTAGGTTGGAACTTCTGCCAAAAATATAAATTATGAATATCATTACAGATGTTTTGGGTCAGAATGTCTATGTATGCATGTTTTAATTTAGGCCAGAGTACCTATGTATATAATAAATTGGTTGGATTGCCTATGCGGATTAGAGGCCAAAGTGCCTAGAATTGTAAGAACATCGATATGGTGTTGTGCATTGAGGACAATGCCAAAATAAGAGGAGGGGGGTGTAGCACCTCATTTTTAATCCATATGAACTAGAATGTATTATGTAAATGTGACATTAGGTTGGTGAGCCGGTAAAGTTGAAAAGGGGTCGGAGTGCCTAGGAAATGTAATACTTCTATATACATTAATAAAAATACAATTATGGTTGCAAGACAGACAAGGATAAGAAATAGAGGGGCTATGATTCCACAAGAGACGGGGCTTAAGGAGCTAAGAATTTTTATTATATTTTATTTACCCATATTGGTTTTAATTGAGAAAAGTGGTTACATGAGCTTCTTGGGAGGAAGTTCATGTGGTTCTTAATTTCATGTAACTGTATAAACATCCCTAGTGGGTTGTTTTGGGGGTTCTTCTCCATTTACTCTTACACTCTTTCCTTGGGATTCTTCCTCATTCACTCTTTCTAATTTGTGTGCTCTTGGTTGGAGCATGGAAACAAATGGTTGGAAGATGAGAGCCATTGTGAGATGGTTGTGAGGCATTACTAATCATTCCAGGTTGGAATCGATGCCTATGGGCATGAGATTGATGGTAGTTTTGAAATAAATATCACAGCTAAGAATCCTTATATTTTCCAGCATGGATATTTCCTTACCAGTAGCATTGGAGCCCTAGAGAGAAATGAAACAGCCTGAGGGATTGCATGGAAGAGAAAGGGGTTCATTTCTTTGGGTTGTGTAGGCTTAAGGGGAAAGAGAACTGGAAATTAGGATCGTTGTGTGGTTGGGAAAACATGAGAGATAATTAGCATATTATTGTGTGTTTTAGATATGGCCTAGGACCCATCCTTGTGGATTCATATCTCTGGCTAAGGGGTGACCTATTGTTGAGAATCGAAACAACGGGGTCTATGGTTGGGAGGAGCGTCCTTGGTCTACAGCCAGTTGGTGATGGTTTAATTAAAGATAAGTGTTCTTTATGTTTTATGCATAAATTGTATTCCATTGTGTATATTTATCTCTGAGATGTATTTTGTTTGTGCATGCTTGTTGGTTATTGTTGTGCATGGCATGATGTTCATTTATTTTAAGTTGTAGCATGAATCTTAATTATTGCATGAGTCTTTTGGGTTTTTTTATTAAATAATTGTTATTAAAATTTTGAAATCAGTTCAAGAAGTGTGTTTTTGAGGTAACATGCTCATCCTGTCGACGGATGGGTACGTTACATGTACTTCAGTAGTTGATCAATCCTTCCATGCCTTGAATTAGGCTATGTGCATGACTCATGTCCTGGCACTTCCCAAATTCACAAAGAATTTTGTCCTATAATGTGATGCTTCAAGGAAAGTAATTGGGGCAGTCCTCATGCAAGATGGCAGGCCTTCGGTATTAAATAGAAAGCAAATTTCGGTGAGACATTTGGGCCAATCAATCTATGAAAAGAAAATGTTGGTTATTATGCATTTCATGGATCTCTGGTGTCCTTATCTATTGGGAAAACGCTTCCAAATTAAAACTGATCACCAGAGCCTCAAGTATTTTTTGGAACAACGAATTTCATGCTCGGAGCAGCAAAAATAGGTGACCAAGATATTTGGATATGATTATGAGATCATTTACAAGAAGGGAAAAGAAAATATGGTTGCTAACGCTCTTTCCATGAAGTATAAAGAAGAAGGGTCCCTCTTTTCTCTCTTCTCCATTGTACCATATTGGCACCAAGTTATTCGTTGGGAATGGCTAAAAGAACCCCAAACTTTCTCGCTTGATCTACAATTGCAACACCATTCTCTAGCTACTCCAGGGTACTCTTGTCACAATGAAGAGATTCACTACAAAGTTCGGATGTATTTAAGAAAAAAGTCGTAGCTTAAATCTACGGTGCTTTATGAGCTTCATGCTTCACCCATAGTTGGGCATTCAGGGTTTACCAAAACCTATGAACGGCTCAAACGTTTTTTTGGGGGGGATGGTATGAAACAGTACATTCACACCTTTGTGGTTGAATGCGATGTTTGTCAATGCAATAAGGGAGAAACAATCAAAGCTCCATGCACACTCCAATTGCTTCGGATTCCCCCTGCTATTTAGAGGGATATTTCTATGGATTTCATTGTTCACTTACCTAAATCAGGAAATAATTTAGTCATCATGGTGGTAGTTGATCGTCTTTCCAAATATGTCCATTTCTATGTTTTTCAACACTCATTCACCGTATCCGCAGTGGCTCAAATTTTCATGGATAATATCTTCAAACTTCATGGCATGCCTCATTCTATTGTCTCTTACCGAGATCCAACTTTCACCAACAATTTTTGTCAATAATTGTTCAGGCTACAGGGAACCGAATTGCATCTCAGCGTTTCCTATCATCCTCAGATTGATGGCCAAACAAAAGTTCTCAACAAATGTTTGGAAACATTTGTGGTGTTTTTCATCCGATAGACAAAAATCAGTGGGCTCAATGGTTACTTATGGTTGAATGGTGGTACAACACATCTTACCATGCAGTTATTCGTATGACTCCTTTTAAAGCAGTCTATGGACAAAATTCATTGTCGTTTCTCTCATACATACCAGGTGGCTCAAAGGTTCAAGAGGTTAACAAAAGTATTATAGTCTGAGAGGCCATTTTCCGTACCCTCAAAGAAAATTTGGCCATGGCTCAAAATCGCATGAAGCAATAAGTATATCAGGGTCATTCTAAATGTCAATTTTTTGAAGGGGACGGGTGTTTTTTTGTCTACAACCTTATAAGCAGACTTCACTCAAAGCTGAACATTGTTAAAAACTTTCTCCCAAATTTTAGGGTCCTTATACAATTCTCAAGTGAGTGGGGTTCATGGCCTACCAGTTAGCTCTACTCATTCATTCTAAGATCCATCTTATTTTTCATGTCTCATGCTTCAAGAAAGTGATTGAAACTAAGTTCCAAACTCGAACTTGTTAAAATATTGTGTAACTGCAAAGAATATTCTTATTCCCTTTTGTGGATAAAGTAAAATATAAAATATATATTAACAAGTCATCCCTATTGTGCCTAGACAAGTCAAATGTAAATTAAAAAGGTAAAGTGGGCAGGTCAGCCCTGACCTAATTATTGGGGGGCACAACTTGTATTTATAAGAGGCCTAGCACCTCATTTGTACACACACTCATCTAGCTCTCTCTATCAAGTGCGCAAGTATGACAGTGACGCAGCTACAAGGAAGAGTATCTCAGTAAAGGTGAAGGTTATCTTGATGAAGGACTATCTTGGTCTAAGTGGTGCGCTACTCTGTTCTAGTTAGGGTTTCTGGTGGATCTTTTGTTTGTTGAGATCTCTCTTGTGAGAGACATTGTACTTGGTTATTGAATCTATATTAAAGAAGTTTTGTTGGGTTTTCTTCCCCTTGAGGATTTCCCAGGATAAATGCTTGTGTACTCTGTGATTGTGTTTCTTTCAGTAAGATCCTTATTATGTTGTTGTTATAATAAAGATTAATAATAATAGTTTAAGCAAGAAACTTTAACGTGGTATCAAAGCTAAGCTGAAGAGAGAATATTTCGAAGAAAAAGAATGTAACGACCCTTGATTATTAAGTATAATTAATTTAATAATATAAAAGATTAGCTAAACTGTATTTATGTCTTAAAATAACATTTATAATTGATTATTATTAAATAGTTGTTCATGGTGGTTAATGATTGATTTAATTATTAATTAATTCATTAATTAATAAAGTATTAAATTAATGGTGAATAATAAAATATACTACTAATTTAAGTTACGTTCCCGAAAATGGAAACATATTAATGGATGGATAAGGTATTTAATAATAGGATAAGGTATTTAATAATGGGATAAGGTATTTAATAATGGGATAAGATATTAGGTGGGGGAGTAAATGAAGGGAAGGCAGTGAAGGAGGAATAAGGGGGGGGGAAGGAGTTTGGAGGGGGGATCATTCGAGAGGAGGGGAGAAGGATTTGGGGAGAGCTCTGAGTATTGGACAGAGGGAAGAATTTTTTGAGTGGCATTGTCAAATTGGACCAGAGTTGCTGGAGGTTTTGGGCTCGGAGGGCTAGGATATCCGTTGATATCCTAGGGCTAGGAGCTAACTAGTCGGCAGGGAGGTCAGTTTTGGGTGGTGTCCTAAAGAAGCAGGAAGGAGCAAGCTGCGGATAACAGCATCAAGTTCAGCAAGTTGCGGATAACAGCATCAGAGTTAAGGTATTTAATTCCAATTTATCCATTGTTTAGTTAGATTTATTATCCATTGATAAATTTTATATGCGTAAGTGTTAAGTAA
>JZKD02S1674787.1:127238-142810 GCA_000966675.3 Picea glauca
GGGGGGATCATTCGAGAGGAGGGGAGAAGGATTTGGGGAGAGCTCTGAGTATTGGACAGAGGGAGGAATTTTGTGAGTGGCATTGTCAAAGTGGACCAGAGTTGTTGGAGGTTTTGGGCTCGGAGGGCTAGGATATCCGTTGATATCCTAGGGCTAGGAGCTAACTAGTCGGCAGGGAGGTCGGTTTTGGGTGGTGTCCTAAAGAAGCAGAAAGGAGCAAGCTGCGGATAACAGCATCAAGTTTAGCAAGCTGCGGATAACAGCATCAGAGTTAAGGTATTTAATTCCAATTTATCCATTGTTTAGTTAGATTTATTATCCATTGATAAATTTTATATGCGTAAGTGTTAAGTAAATTTGGAATTATTCTTCTTTATACAGCTTGTAGAAATTACTGTACATTTGGTAGAATTACTAGCTGTTAATTTAAAACCAGTCTTTACAAAGAAAAATGTCACTGTTGTCGTACAAGAAAATCATGGATTTTTATTAAAGAGGAATTCCAGCCCAAAGATCATCTAGAAAAGTGTGCCCTAGCCTAAGGAACTCATTGGAACCTTTAGCGCACCTTTTCAGTTTGTAGAACTCTCAAAAAGTGAAACCCTAGTTTTCACCAGTACTAGAAGTACTAGAAAACCAGAAGTACCAGAAAACCAGAAGCACCCGTCCAGAAATCCGTTGGTCTAGTTTCAAGCGCCAGAAATTGGAATTTCCAGAAACTGACTATACCAGCATACTCGCCTCAGTCTAGTGCATCTTTTGGTGAGTTCAGTTTTCAGATCCAAGAAATTTGATTTTTTTATTATTTCTATAGCCCAGAGGGCTAGGATATCTACTGCAAGAAAGAATGGCTACCGGTATGAGGGTAGAAGATAGGTAGGAAGGATCTGGAAACTTCATACCTTGGAAGCATAGGTTGCAGATGATTCTAGACGAGAACATGTCACAGTGAGTGTACCATAACCAGAGGAAGAAGAGAAAAAGACCAAGCATAAGTAAAAGAAAAGAAAGTATCAAGCACATGTGGCAGAGGAAGAGGAATATCCTCCCTAAAATAAAGCTTTAGTAGAAATTGAGGATTATGTACTTTAAGTTGAAGATAGTTGATTTGAAGAAAGATAGAAAATGGTGGAGTCCGTGGAGCCTCCCCACACAAAAATAAAAGATAAGTATTCATGTTTATTTTTAGTATCTTGTTTACTTTAATACTTTATCATTACAAGTTACATTTTTGTGAGAATGTTAATTAACCTCGTTTTACTTCAGTGTCTATGCAGACTTATGAAGGAAGTATCAAAGAAGAGGATAAAGAAAGAGATAAAATATTTACTTCAGGTATGATCACTCATGAGAGTGACAAAGGTATGTGTTTAGCTATGATAGTAAGGGAAAAATTGGTAATTTCATAGCTAGAGTGAAAAATAGTTCAAAAGTATTATTCATGATTAGGGTTTCATATGTGTACATGATTGAACAAGTTTTGCTTAAGAAAAGATGTGTACTACTCTGATAGAAATCATGATATAGTTTTATTTGATTATTGCTTATCGTTAATGACTGATTGGATAAGTGACATATCTCAGAAATAATATTGTAAGTAATTTTATAGGTCTCAGAAGAAAGAACTTATGCCTTGACTTGCAGAATTTAGACAACATGAGAAGGACCTATGATATGGTGGCAGTCAGTAAAGGCCAGACAATATCTAGTATTTATATAGGAGAAGGAGGCTCCTAAAGATGCATAACATAAATGTTCAAGATGAAGAGAAAGATGGATACTCAGATATAGTTGATGAGATGCAGGTAACTACAGGTTGCTCCAGTACCATTCTTATAGATGCAGAGGGAGCAAGTTGATCCAGTATGAAGTCAGAAAGAAATAATTGTTCAAACTCAAGAAGGCACCCAGGATATTACAGAAGATAACTTCAAGGATGATGATTATCAGATGTTACACAATTAAAGAATCTCTTAGTTTGATGTAAGATGGATCTATGTCTATGAGTTTGAAATGGAGGATCGTGATTTGGTGCAGTTAGGAAAGCAGTGGTCCATGGAACAATTTACTCAGTGGATGAGTAATGAGATATTTTGATCAAGATTAAAGTTATCCAGTAGATGGATGGTGCCCAGCAGATGGATAGCATGGTATTATACCATAGAAATATTTTGGACCACAAGTGATTTTTTTCAGATCCCATAGCTAGACCTTCGTAGAGAAGGAATGAGAAATCCCACAAGTAGACCTTCATAGAGAAGGAAAAGAGAAGAGACCTTCGTAGAGAAGGGGAATGAGAAATTTTCCAAGGTTGTCCTCTGTCCAAGTGTTGAGTTTTGGATACTCTAGGGACATGCTAGGATACCCTCGTAGAGAGGGGTGTAACCACCCTCGTAGAGAGGAGTGTGGATGTTTCTCCAAGGGGAAGTGGGCAGATACTCTCATGTGTCCAAGGATTGAGTAGCCTAGAACAAAAACCTTGACCATGTTGAATGTTTAGTTGGCTCTTGAGGTTTGTGTCATGATCCTGCGTGGATCATGGAAAGGGAGTCTAGTCTTGCCCAGTCTAGCATCTTAGCTTCTCTAGTTCATGTGGGATGACTAGGAGTGAAGCTATGGTAGTAGTCCTCCCTAGTGGATGGGTGAGATAGATGACTACAAGAGAAGGGAGAACATAAAAGGAATGGAAAAACTCATAGAATATCTTTTGTGTGAAGATAAGATATCTTCTGTGTGAAGATAAGAAAGAGTATCTTTTGCATGAAGATGAAAGAAAGAAAGAGTATCTTATGTGCGAAGATAAAGAGAACAAAACTTCTTTAATATGGATTCATGGAGAACCAGTCAGTGATTGTGATGCCAGATGACTAAGTGGATTATATTTGTGCCTCATGTTGTCTAGTTGATTATTATTATCCAGTTGATGATATTGCCCATATAATATTGTTCAGTTGATGATGACATCCAGTGACCTGTCAAAAGATAAAGAATATCCTTCTTTTTAAGAGGGAGTGTTAAAATATTGTGTAATTGCAAAGAATATTCTTATCCCCTTTTGTGGATAAAGAAAAATATAAAATATATATTGACAAGTTGGCCCTATTGTGCCGAGACAAGACAAATGTAAATTAAAAGGGTAAAGTGGCCAAGTCGGCCCTGACCTAATTATTGGGGGGGCACAACTTGTATTTATAAGAGGCCTAGCACCTCATTTGTACACACACTCATCTAGCTCTCTCTATCAAGTGTGCAAGTATGAGAGTGACGCAGCTACAAGGAGAAGTGGTGTAGCTACAAGGAAGAGTATCTCAGTAAAGGTGAAGATTATCTTGATGAAGGACTATCTTGGTCTAAGTGGTGTGCTACTCTGTTCTGGTTAGGGTTTATGTTGGATCTTTTGTTTGGTGAGATCTCTCTTGTGAGAGACATTGTACCTCGTTATTGAATCTATATTAAAGAAGTTTTGTTGGGTTTTCTTCCCCTTGAGGGTTTCCTAGGATAAATTCTTGTGCACTCTATGATTTTGTTTCTTTCAGTAAGATCCTTATTATGTTGTTGTTATAATAAAGATTAATAATAACAGATTAAGAAAGAAACTTTAAAAGAACTAGTATCCTTGATCTGGATGAAGAATGTTCCATTTGGTTGTAGCCACAAGCAGTCTTGGACCAACAAGAGTGTCATCTCCATCAGCGCTCCATCAAGGAATTTTTAGTTCAGTGGAAAGATACAACTCTAGAAGATGCCACCTGGGAGTCGGCCACCATTTTGCAACAATTTCTTCATCTCAAGCCTTGAGTACAAGGTTGTTATTCAAGGGGGGGGCATGTTAGCGACCTAACCTCCCTAACCACTCACATAGGTAGAATAATATATTCTCCATGTAATAAAGGTTGACATTAATTAATAAGGCCTATTTAATAAATGTGAACAAGTCAATGTAAGAAGACCTAATAGAAGCTTCCGCTTCTAGAAATATCTTCCTCTAGAATGTTCTTTAGAAGATAGAATTAGTATAAATAAGAGTAGGATGCATGAAAAATCCTTGTCTTGAGAATTATTGTAATAGATCATTGCTCTGTTGGAGGTTTCCCCCTCGAAGAGGTAAGTGAACATTGTTTTCTATCAATAAAGGTATCATTTTTTGTGTTCTGGTTCTCTACAATTTGTTGTTTCGTTGGTGTTTCTGTAGAATTTTTGTTGTCTTCTTATTATGATAAATGTGGTACCTGACAACTGACGAGCTCAGTCAAATCATCTCAAAAGTTGTTTGGATGCATAACTATCAAGGAGTCAAATTTGGATGGTTCATCTGTCTCACTCATTTGTTGTTCATAGATGATATATTAATCTTTTATTTGTGTTATGATTCGGATGCAATACCTTTAAATGACAGTTTGGCACTCTTTTGTGGGGCAAAAGGGATGGTGATCAATCTTCAAAATTATTCTATATAGTTTCCAAAGGTAGACGAGGCATTAAAAAACACCATATCTAATCATGTGGCATTCCTTACATATGATTTACAGGGTGATATTCAATATTTTGGGTTCCTACTAAAAGAAAATAAATATGGTATTGAGGACTGGAAATATCTTCTATCTTGGATAGATAAGCGTATACATTTTTGGTGCAATTGGTGGATATCCATGGGTGGCAGTCTTACGGTAATTAAATTTGTGATAGAGGCTATTCTGGTATATTGGCATCTATTGGCAATGATTTCAAATGGATTTCTTATGCATATTCAAAAAATATGCTTCAACTACTTATGGAAAGGGAGCACGAAGTCTTTAGGATCGCATCTAGAAAATTGGAAAAAAAAATCAAGACCAAAGGCTTAAGGGGGGTGGGGTTTAAAATACCTTCCCTTTTTCGATCAAGCCCTTGTAGAAAAATCTTTATTGGTCTTTTGACGCAAGACAACATCTAGCGAAGAATCTTGATGGATAAATACATACCTCCATGATTCATTCTAGATTGGATTCATCAAATAAATACGTCAATGGTAAACCCATCCAAACACCGGCAAGCACTTACCCTTTCATTTCCAATTATTCAAAATTTCCTAGCGTGGAAATTGGGCTTGGGATCATCAGTGTGGGTCGGTGTGAATGCCATAGCGGGATGCTCTAAGGATGTTCACCTTCCTAATGGTTAGGTGCACTTCTTGCAAGAAACTAGTAGAGTTACTCTAAATCGTATTGGAGACCCTCCTCAAACCTTTATCTAGGCTCAAGGGTGGTTATCAGTGGTGGATCTGGGGTTAGAGGCTCAATGGGTAAACTCATGGGACTCTATGCACAAAGAATTAAGGATAGTTCAGATCAAACTGAGGGACTAGGAAGATGAGATAGTGTGGGCATATAACTCTATGGGGATCTATTATAATACCAAAGTTGGATATGAGTCTACGTTGTCAGTTGATGCAGGGGCTCCTTCATGGTGGTTCCAAAAATTATGGAATATTAGATGCCCTCCAAAATGCATTTTTTTTACTAGTTGGTGTTAAAATTTCATGTCTTGACCTAGGATCGTCTTCAAAGGGGAGGTAAGGAGGGGATGGGACTATGTTAACTTTGTTTGAATTCTGAGGAAACCAATACCCACCTTTTTAAACATTGTAGTTTCACTCGACATGTATGGTTTGAAATAAGAAGCTATTTGGGATTAAATGGTCTTTGGAAGGGTATTGTTGATATTATGGTAGTTGCGGGAGGTATTTACCTCCACATGTAAACCTGGCGAGAATAGAATATTCTGGGAAGCAAGAAGAAACCCTAATTAGTTGGATAATAACCCTAGAAGACAAGTCGGCTCAAGACGATAATTTGTATTAGGTTATTAGCCTCCAAGAGAAGAAGTCGGCTAAAGGAAATATTATATACTAAGTAAATAGGCACCCAGAATGAGAAGTCGGCCCATGAATTTTTCCAGTTTTAGTATAAATATAGAAGGTCAGTCTTCATTTTGGCAGGCATTCTCAGATCTGTAGAAGCAGCATTTGTGCGCACTACAGTTGGCCAGTTTGTGTGCAAGTTTGGAGGAGAGTTGTTGTTACAGTTGTTGCAGCTAGAAAATTTTGGTTTTGGCTTGGACTCTCTCTTGGTTATGGTTTGGACTCTCTGATCAACTCTTGTTACTCTTTCTTGGTGCGTTATTCTTGGAGAAATATGTGCCACCCTTTGTTTGGCTATATAGCCTAGGGTTTACTTCCAGAATGATTCTTTTTCAAGGTTAAGGTGCTTAGGGGTGGCTTCGGCCTATGGTTGGGTGACAATAGTGATATTGTCTATGGTTAAATGAGCACATCCATCATATTCTAACAGGTTATGGGCCGAAACCTCCTTCATTCAATCTAACCACTAGAAGGGAGCATAGCCATAAGGATACTAAGCTCATTGAAGAACTGTCGCTAGGGTTTCTAGCAGGAGTAGTTACTAAAGCACTACCGCTAAGGTTACTAGCAGGTGCAGTTGCAGAAACCCTAATCCTCTCATTGAGGCACCTTAAGTGAAGGGATTGACCTAAATTCTAGATATACTAGTGTGCCCTGGCCTAGCGCATCTCCTGGCACTCTTAGCAAACTAAGACGTCAAGTTTGAGTTTTTGGTCAAATCTAGGGTTGACCAAGTCAAAGCAGACATGAATTACTCTATGAAGACAAAAAACAAGTTAGAAGGGGCTTCTAACTTTAGAGCATGGAAGACAAGGATTGATCTCATCCTTGCCAAGAATAAAGTGTTGGATATCGTAAAACCAGAGTTTGAAGAAGGAAAAGAGAAGGAATCGCATAACGTTGAAGTTATGGAGAAGTTCAAAGACAATGACATCAATTCCATGAGTATCATAGTGTATTCTATAAAATACCACTTGATACCCTACATCTCCTAGCTTGATTCATCTAAGAAGATGTATGATGCCCTAACAAACCTCTTCTCAGTCAGAAACATTGGACAAGTAATGAGTCTGAAGAATGAGCTATGTGACATGAAGATGAATGATGATGATAGCATAACATCATACTTTGTGAGAATCTCTCAGTTGAGAGATCAAATACAAGCCATTGAAGAGATCATTTCAAAGAAGGAACTGGTAAATATAGTACTCAACGGTCTTCCCAAGACATGGGATGTATTTTCTGCAAGCATGAACAAAAGGAAGGAGTATCCTACATTCGAAGAACTTTGGACATGGTGTGCACAAGAAGAATCAAGGATTAGTGAAAAAGAGAAACCTCAAAAGAAATACGATGATCAAGCCTTCACAACAAGATTCAAGAACTTCATGAATAAAAAGAGGTTTGGCTCCAGAAAGAAACCAAATCAAGAGAAAGATATGTCAAGAATAAAATGCTTCAATTGTCAAAAGTATGGTCACTATAAGAATCATTGTCTCGAGCTGAAGAAAAGGAAGGAGACACATGAAGCATCAGTTGTCGAAGAAAAGGAACCTTCAAAGAAGACTAAGAAAGATGAAACAAACTTCTTCTTCTAAGACAAGGTAACAATACTCTTCATAGTTCTTTTACCTGCCATGTTTTATGTACATATCTTGCATATCTATTTCTTAGAAGATAATATGTTCAAAGAGAAACTATACCGATGGAAGAAAAAAAAGATAAGGATTGCTATCACAATGACTACAAGTCGGGCAATACACATGAAAGGATGAAGTACATCAACAGCCCCTGGTAAAAATTCATGTGGAAGCTATTACATACGTAACAACTGCAAGATAAATCGAAATCAGAATCAATCTTGAAGAAACCAAGAAGAAGTAAAGACAGAAAGAAGTCAACAATCAAAAGGAAATTGGAAAAATATTTGTGACACTTTGCAGAAGGCAATAAGGATGTAGACGGAAGCATGGACTCTCCTAGATGAAGGGAGTCGATTATATATTTCCAAAAGAAGAGCATGCATGTGTGCATGAAGAAAGGATTAGGAGGGAGCTAATCATAAATAATATGATCCATTGAATATGACGAAGTATCTATCCATGTTCCCATCAATGGTAGTAACCATGAAGAGCAACACGTGTTCAATTTTGACGTTAGAAGAAGTCTTCTTCGAAAAGAAGCCTTAAAGTATCCCTGGTTGTCCATCCACATCCATGATCCTATGATGAAAGGAAGAAATTGGAATATTCAGGGAATGGAATATATAAGAAAACTCCATGCACCCAAGAGCTAAATATAAACATGAAGAAGAACATGAAGATTCCAAGAAAGAAAGAAAATCCAGAACAACCAGTCATTGTATTGAAAATCACAACACTACCAGCTTGATATGAACTCACTAAAAGCAATCAAGCAAAGAAACTAAAAGTTGTGATGAAGAATAGTGTATGAAGATTTATGAATGTAAGCATTGTGAGATCAAGAACTAGAGGTTCTCCCAGATAGAGGGAGAAGACTATGATGATTTCTTGTTCCAGTAAACCAGACATACCTCTACATGAGCCATTATATCATCCGCAATATCCATGGGTTGGAGTTTACATCATATGAATGAAAATACTATTCTCCAGAATAATTGAACAAAGAGCATATGAAGAGAAACCTCAAGGATTTAAGGTATACCAGAAAGAAACCCTTGTAAGCAAATGAAAGAAGACAACTTGGTAAATAACCTCCAATACACAGCATAAGCGTGGTGAAAAAATTTCTATAATAGAGATATTGTATCAGAATGGTTACTCAGAAGCTCGGGATGATGGATTTCTAATCCATGACAAACTCTCATGATGGCATAAGAAGTACCACTTGGATATGTTCCAGTTTGACCCTTGTCACGATGTTATGAGCTAGCATGAAACAAAAGAGTTGAATCTAACTATGATATAATGTAATGATCAAAGATATATGAAACCGTCAAAGAAAAACCAGTGTTCCAGAAAGACCGAAGTACATTGAGATCAAGCATCACATTCTCCATGATGAAGTCTAGAAAAGAGAAAGTGGTTCTCTAATATATATCTCCACAGATGAGCACATAAGAAAATGTTTTGGTAAAAGCCTTTGTCCAAGATGAAAGAGGTTGTGTACTCAAGAAATAGTTGGAGCTCATGGAGACGAATTCCTTATTGAAAAAGGAAGAGATGACTCCCAGGTTGGGAGGGAGCACTAATGTGTTATTGATTTATGGACAGTCATTTTTCAAGTTCGAAAAATGTTCCAGGATGAGCAATTCCTTTCCAGTTCGGAAAGTGGTTTGAGATTTCTGACGGACAGGCATTTTCCAGTTTGAAAAATTGTCCATATCGAAGGTCATTTTCGTAATGAAAATGGTTCGATGGATTGTTGATGTACCATAGACAACGATTCCCCTTGTGGTTAACATGGGGAATGGTCTAGGACAGTCTCTCTTCTTGACGGTCAATCTCAATAGTGGTCAAGAAGACTAGTTCACCTCGCGGGACAGTCATTCTTTCGAAGCTCAAAGTTGTGAGAAGTTTCAAAGAATGGTTTGTTTTGGAGGTTGGTGCAGGACATTCATTTCCTTTGGAAATGGTTCAGACAATCATTCCCTAGGGCAGATTCATTCTCTCCAGGTTGCACTTTTTTTAGTGTCGGAGGAATGGCCCAGATAGGTGAATGGTCCAGGTTAACCAATCAGGGACAGGCATTCCCTAGGGCAGACTCATTCTCTCTAGGTTGCACTTTGTTTAGTGCCAGAGGAATGGCTCGGATAGTTGAATGGTCCAGGCTCATAAATCGGGACATGTATTCTTCCTTGCTTGAGAATAATAGTCTAGATAGCTCATCATTGATGTTTTACCTTCTGAGGGAGATGCTCTTCCAGATCTCATAGATGTGAGTGGAAGAATGACCCAGATGATTCAGTTTATATCATAACAATGTTTTCTGTGCAGGTTGATATCATATGATATGATTGTTATGGATACTGCATATCTTCGGACAGTAGATGTATACTACTGTGGTGGATGTTCTCCACTGATTGTGACTGTATGTCACTGATCAAGTGTCTGTGTGCTACTCGGTGTGGTAGTGTACCACTTGATTGTAGTTGTGTACTATTATGGATAGACATAGTTGTGTTCTATTGAATGGCATTGTTTTGATTGCCTTGAAGACTATCAATAGTGTTGGAAATGATTATCAGCTAGATGGATGATCAATGGATAGAGATTTACCAGATGGAAAATGGTCCGAGACATTTATTCCTCTAGGACATATGTCTGAATTAGAAGAATGGCTCTTGTGTCACTCTGTGGAGTGAGTGACTTATCCAGCATCATTTCTGATTACTCAGATGGAGTATGGTTTCAAGAGATGATGCAACTGATGACACTAACAATGATGATGGTGCTCATGATCTAATCATGAGATAGTCTATACGACTATGTTGATGCTACCAGGTGAATGGTATGTTTGTGCTCAAGACAATTACCTTCAATGCCTCCCTAGCTAGGAGGGAGTGTTGATATTATGGTAGTTGTGGGAGGTATTTACCTCCATGTGTAAACCTAACGAGAATAGAATATTCTAGGAAGCAAGAAGAAACCCTAATTAGTTGGCTAATAACCCTAGAAGACAAGTTGTCTCAAGAGGATAATTTGTATTAGGTTATTAGCCTCCAAGAGAAGAAGTTGGCTAAAGGAAATATTATATACTAAGTAAATAGGCATCCAGAATGAGAAGTCGGCCCAGGAAGTTTGTCAGTTTTTGTATAAATACAGGAGGCCAGTCTTCATTCTAGTAAGCATTCTCAAAACTGCAGAAGCAGCACTTGTGCGTACTGCAGTTGGTCAGTTTTTGCGTAAGTTTGGAGGAGAGTTGTTGTTGCAGCTGCTGCCACTAGAAGATTTCAGTTTTGGCTTGGACTCTCTCTTGGTTATGGTTTGGACTCTCTGATCAGCTCTTGTTACTCTTGCTTGGTGCGCTATTCTTGGAGAAATATGTACCACCCTTTGTTTGGCTATCTAGCCTAGGGTTTACTTCCGTAATGATCCTCTGTCAAGGTTAAGGTGCTCAGGGGTGTCTTCGGCCTATGGTTGGGTGAAAATAGTGATATTGTCTACGGATAAATGAGCACTTCCATCATATTCTAACAGGTATCTCGGTGGATTATTGTTTCTACGATTTCTTCACAAATCGTGCCTGGAAGTCAATTTGTCTCCTCCCTATTATAGTGGCTTGGGTCCTATGGTTGGAAGAAACTCGATTTTATTTGAATGGAAATTATCTATTCCATTCAAAGTTGTACACCAATCACTAGCTTTGTTATCTAGCTACAAGCAAGGAAATCATGTGGTCAATCCATGGATCTCTCCTGAAGTGGAAATAAATAAGAAGTTGGGTTTTTTCGATGGTGCTTGTTAGGGACCTGAGCACATCATTGGTCTGGGTTTTATCCTTTATTTTACAAATACACATTATATGACTGAAAAGATTTATTTGGGGTGAGGCTCCAACAATATGGCAGAGATGAAGGCATTGTTTTCTCTATTGCAGTGTGCTATTAACAGGGATATGTGGGCAACGCAAGTCATTGGTGACTCAAAAAAATTTATCGACTAGATGAATAATGTTGTTAGATTGGAAAACTTGGTGTTGGTGGCCCATGGGAAATCATTAAAGACCATTTATGCACTATATCAAGACATCAATTTCAAGCATGTATATCATGACAAGAATATGTTTGTTGATGATATTTCAAAGGAATCCATCTTGAGGACCAATTCATTAATGATCGTGGAGAAATTTTTTGATGGGGCACTTATGTCCCATAGTGAAGGTGTTGTTTCTACTCTATGAATTCAATGGTTCTTTCTTTCTAGATTGTTGAACCCAGTAAGAATTAGCTCTATATTGAGACAATTTTATCATGTTGTTGTATCGTTTTTGATGTATTATTGAGAAATCTAGTGCAACTTCTACAATATTTAATTATAGAAGTATTGTGATGCACGTGTTAAGGCCTAAGGATTGTAACTCTTTTTCTCTGGAATGGAAGTTACATTTTTTTTCGAGGGACCAAAAAATGTACACACACACACACACACATGCAACTACAAATAACCTATACATAATTAATTTTGTACATTTTTGGACCTTTAATTTCTAGGAACATTTTATACGTATGTTCCCTGATAATATCTTAAACTCACTCATAGTCCTTTGAAATTATGGATTCCTCTACATTCCAGTCATCCTGGATTGTGTGTCCTTGGTCTTTCATCTTTGTATCCAGCTCTACCTATGTCCATCGTCTTACATATCCATCATTAATGTTTTCACATTAATCATGGGATTCTACTTGCTCAATGCAAACTCTACAAAAGAAAGAATATTGTATAATATTAATTGCATACACATTATGCATAAACTCAGTTTTGATAGGGTATAAATTTTGTGAATAAATAACCTTGCCACAATATTATCGTAATGATCTATTGATATCGCCAATTTTAACATCCCAAAAGTACCTACACTCAACAAAGATCAACACATAAATAACTACAGTTATAAAAATTATACACCTTAAAAAAATATGACATATTCTAATGTACCCTTCTAATATTAACTAAGCATTGTCCTCACCCTCTCATTATTGACATGGCTTAAATTTGATTGGCACCATTCAACGACTCTAGAAAATGATGGAGAAAGATGTATTGTTGAGAAATTCATATGGTGCCTCTTAAGTGCTCCTTCTATACAAGCACACACCCCATCATGCTCTCCCTTTTTGTGTCTTATTTCAAAGTAACTCCACATATGTTTAATTCCTATTTTCTTATGAATTTGACTTAACCAATAAAAATATTGTGTTGATTTAAACTACTCATCACATCCATTAGACCAAACCTATTGTTCTCTGAAGCTGATCCCATGATTTTTGAAATCATTATAAATTATATCAAAGAAATGTTGAAAAAACAAAGTGGCATGTTCATGGTTATCATATATATAGAAATGATATTCTTTAATGGCATCACAAGTATCTGCAGTGTTGATTCTACCATTAATGTTCTCTTGTGTGTGTCTATATATGATGCGCACAAATATAGTAACCTAGTAAGAATGATAGTATTTTCTTTGTATCTCCTTTTGTGCAATGAATGTATAGTTCTCTGCAAACTCAACCATTGATAATATTGTGTCATTAGGAAATACTTCATGATCTTGTTTGAATTGCAAATCATGCCACCTATCCCTATGAGAGTGCTTAGCATATTTGTATACGTATCTGTAAACTTGTACATGAACTATTTGATGTTAATGTCATATTCAAGTAGATCAAGTTTTTTGGAGGTTTCCCCTCAAGAGGATATGTGATTTAAAACCATATATTTATATCTCTTCCACTTCACCGTGTTATCTATTAGTCTAGGGTTGAAAAGATTAGGAAATTTTATATCAAAGATTAACATATTACCACAATCATCACATTTTTTTCTTTCAACACATTTTTTTTAAAACATCTCCATTACATAGCATGAGGGAAATAAATTCACATATAGATGGAGGAGGAGGGTTACCTGGAAAATGACTTTTATAAAAGTCTTGAAATGTCTCATAATATAATTGGAATTCCACATGATAACGAAAACATGTTTCACGGATAGTATTTGGCTTAGTATACCAAGGTTTCAATTTGTCAAATGTGTTAATTTCAATTTGAACCATATGTTCACTTTGCTTGAAACTTCCGAACAAATCGGCTTGAGCGATTTTCAATATATGTTTTGCATGACTCTCATATATGCCTCAAGATACTCTTAAACGTATAACATCCATCTCAATTGGAAGAACATGATATTTTGATTGCCAAAATGCTATAACTTTGTCTCCAACACCTTCTACCAGTCTATCTCAATAGGGTTGCCTATAAATAACAAACCAACAAGAAATTTCTTCATTTTGGTCCAAACAAACCTAAATTTGTGATACCTTTGAAGTGTTATTTTGGAAATATTTAATAATTTCAAATTTTCTTTCACCATTGGATGTCTCAATGGTTCACAACCAACAACAACAACTAAAGTGATTACTCAACAAGCAGCCTTGATATTAGAGGTTTGTGCTTTTCTGCACATGGTGAAAGCCCTCGCTATGCTTTTTGATATATTTTATGTGACCTTCATGGGTCTTGCATATTGAACACCCAAAATTTCTCTTACGGCTCTTAACTTTTTCATCTTCAACAAACCATGCAGTATTTAAGATTATGTCATTGTTGATTTATTTTCAAAAAAAAAATGAAATATATTTTGAACCTGTAGGTGCATTGCACAATCAACAATCATATCACCATGAATGTTACTTGCATCGATATTTTTGAATATGTTCTCATTGATATAGACACCATTGTAACTATCATTTAAAGGTGAATCTTTTCTTGGAATAAAGTCTTGTTGTTGGTTAAATTCCATCCCTACGTCATAAAACCAAGTTTGTACAGATTTTGTATTAAGAAAACAAATTTTAACTTTTAACCACATAAACTTGGAATTTAATGGGCAAAGATTAAATGGGTTAAATATTTATAACATTGTTTTAAAAATTTGCCAATATCCTCTCCAATGGTCCAATCTATAGGCTCATCCATGGGTTGTTCTGATAACTGGTCGATGGGTTGTTAAGAACAACCCTCAATGGGTTGCTATGAAAACTCACTGATGAGATGTTGAGAAAAATCCCTAATAGATTGTTGTAAGGAATCATCGATGGATTGTTGAGAAGAATCCTTGATGTGTTGTTGTGAATACTCACCTATGGCCTGCATATTGATATCAGCATGCTCAGATGAGTCACACAAGTTTTCATGTTCCTCTCCATTTAGCAGATCTTTTTCCATGGATCATCATTCTCTAGTGCAAATTTTGTTCAGTTCTTGTTGCTCATCATCGTCTTAGTAACGGCGTTCATATCTTCTCACTTGATTCCTCTTATTCCCCATTATCTTTTATAATGTTGTATGTTTAGATGGTCTCTCAATTACAAAACAAAATTGTCTTAAAAGAATAAGTGTCTTCACATCAGACTTTTAATCTTCAAAAAAATTTGAATCAACAATTATCTTTGTATAAAAAAAAACTAAAAGCTAAAAAAGTAATGCATCCAAAAAAAACTAAAAGCTAAAATATTAAGTAAAACTAGAAAGTTGAATTTTTTTCCATGATTTTTTAAAGATATTTTTAAATAAATTGAGGTGATATTTCTTATCTATTTTTTCATTTTTGTTTCTAAATGCATGTGAATAATGAAAGTTTTTTAAAAATTGTACATGTTTTTTTTCAAATTTTACTAGTGTTAGAATACAGAAAAATAGATAAACATGAGATGCATTATTCATTCATATGATACACATATAAACACAATTGTTTGACCTTTGAATTCATCTTCCAAGAGGTCGCTTGGACTCCTAATGACAATTCACAACTTGTGACGATTCATATTCCTTCACGTTAGTAACCCTAACGGATTATGTTTCCAACATTCCCCCCCCCCCTAAATCTGAAGGGGTGTACGTGAGTCCAAGAAGAGAGTTGGAGTCTAGAAATGTGCAACTAAAATCTGGAAGTGGACAATTGCCAATGGC
>JZKD02S1674787.1:149685-161482 GCA_000966675.3 Picea glauca
ATTTCCCTAAGAGGAGGGCACAGCATTACTTAAAGGGTGGCTAGATCCAAGGGTCTAGCAGGTGTTTTGCCTAGTTGAGCACTTGGGTTTTCATTGTCGTGCCCTGATCTATCATTCTAGTGGATTGGTGGAGTTGTTGGAGGTCTCTAGGAGAGAGGCCAAATTATTAGGATTTCAGGCATCCAAGGGGGGTGCACCATTCCTTGGAGAAGCGTCAGATCCATAGGGTTTGAGAGTGGCTTTGGAAATTTGAGCACCTGGGTTATTCTTGCCATCACCCGATCTACTGTTTGGCATATTTATTGGAGTGATTGGGCATCTTTGGCAGCAGCGTTGAATTATTGAGGAGATTCAGGGTTCCAGCAGAGCATGGCATCTTTCAGCTTGGGGATATTGACCCTTCATATGGCCCAGATCTTCCTTGTATTGGTACTTACGGTGTGTTCAGCCTTTGGAGGCTTGTAGTCTTCTTGTGGGAGCATTTTGTAGCAGCTTCTATTGTCTATCTTCTTATTCGGAGCCATCTGCTGAGCATTCCAGATCGGCATCTTCATTGTAGCAGGTTCTTCTATTATTATGAATAAAATCAGATCTGCAATGTTTTGGCTTGTCTATCATCTTATTGATCTTGCATATGGTTGAGGTATGTTCCACGATTGTATCTTCTTGTTTATTGTTGCAACACACATATAAATCATCATCATAAACCCTAAGATCGAAATCAAGAGGCCATCCTGCAAGTAAACACATGTAAACAAGTAGATCAACAAAGTATTTGACGAAATGCCACAACCAGAAAAGTTTTAAAAGACACCCAAAATCATGATGTTCCTAACACATTGGCTTGGGAACATTACAGTGGTATCAGATCTTAGATTCCTGCCAGCCAGTGGGAATTAGCACATGCATACAAAGCCATAAGAAGAGATGGATGAGATATGCTTTGAGATAACATGCTTGGAGATAATATACTACGGCCTTAGCAAGGAAACTAGGGCTCTAATAACCTTTCCTCGGTATGTAACCTTAAGAAATCACAGTTGAAGTGAAGAGGATGTTTTACATGGGATCATTGTAGCAGATAAAAAGAGAAGAGCAGCGGCAGCAGGATCGCTGGAAGAACAGAGTGACCCCACACCCATTAGGAACACGCAACCTTGCTACAATTGCAAGGTACCTTGGGATCCAGATCATAGGTGCAGGGGTAAGGATGAGAAGCGCATTATTGAGGCACACTATGGCAGTGATGATGAGGCATGTGAGGATGGAGAGATAGATGTTGATTTGGGGCAGTCTGATGATGATAGTGACTCTTTCACAGAGGCTAGTGACAGTGACTCTTGCACAGATGTTGATGATACTAGCACGCTTGAGGAGGATAGTGACCCTTGCACATTGGAGGAGCAGTGGGATGGACAGGACGATAGAACTAGTGTCTCAGTAGACATATCACATACCATTGATGACCCTACACCTCAGTAGAGGGACGGCACTAGTAGAGATCCACGCGTGTTAGCACCTAGATCTGATGAGCTCCCCGTGAGGGCTGTGACACCTTTGTCATCCTTTCAGGCACCCACGATAGCCACATCACATGAGGATACCAGTAGTATGTCAGATGTGATAGAGGAGCCTTGTGTGAGGGATGCACACCATGGACATGTAGATCCACCGGTCCAGGGGGAGGTACAGGACGTACAGGCAGTTGACCTTACACATACAGATCAGCATGAGGATATTGAGTCACAGCTTTTGGAGACTCCATTAGTTGAGCAGATTGTGGAGACTAACAAGTTAATGGAACACTTACTTCCAGGATCGGCCTGCAGTGATGAGGATGCACTCCTTATTAGTTGGGATGACCATAGCACGTGCCTGGACACATCTATATGGGATCCAGGCGCAGATGATAGTAGTAGGGTGAGTGCACAGGAGGATACGGCTGCTCATACAGGATACAATGTGATTCAGATGGAGATAGCATCTAGTAATGGGGTGCAATGGCATACAGGAGGACCCAGCAGCACAGTAGACAGTGGATAGTTCAGCACGTTATCTTATGCAGAGAGTGTTTTTGGGGGATTCCAGAGTTGACACTAGCAGGATTGACACCAGCAGTGAGGGATATGAGGTGGCACCTCAGCATGACTGTGATCAGGAGTCACACCACTTAGCAGCACAGTTGAGATTCAGTGAGGGTATGATCATGGCAGCCACCAGGCACAGTGATGACATGCATGCATTGATGGCAGATTACTGTTGGAGAGCATCAGTGGCACATGGAAGCTTAGATGGAGGATTTTCCATGGATGATTTTCACACTCTCAGGGAGAGAGTGTCTATGATGAGGACTGACTACCAGCAGTTGTTGATAGATAGGGACTACCTACTGGGCATTGGCGAGTTGTATCACAGGGCCTTGAGGGAGCAGGAGTTGGAGATGGACCGACTCACTCAGGAGTTGGAGAGCACGCGAGGATTCTTGAGAGGCACACAGACAACCCTTCAAGAATCAGAGTCCAGATCAGATGAGCTTCTTGAGGAGATCTGTCAAAGATCCACTTCATCTGTCTTGGTGGACACTCAGATGTATCACCCAGTCACATTGCTAGAGGATGTTGGTGATCTAGCAGAGGAGCACCAGTTGATGGAGAACAATTCCATTTATGCTCTGAGAGCGGTTGACCTCCATGTAGAGGTTGATCCAGCAGTACGTCTAGGATATATGATGCAGCATGAGTCTACGGGAGACAACATGAGTATGCTGGAGCATACAAGGAGGGGTGATAGCTCACAGAGACATGCCGAGATGTACGGTGAGAGGGGTATACTGCCTTGCATGGAGGAGACACACTTAGGGGAGCATGCAGATGTCACTCCTTTGCAGCAACACATAGTTAGGAGAGATCACCTTCACCATATCAGTAGTTGCATGGGAGATGAGAGATGGAGGTTGGTTGAGCAGCAGTTGGAGGAGTTACTTCCGGTTGTACTGGATGGTTGGGACTCGGTGATGACCACAGGAGAGTATTTATCATGGATATCGAGGGACGAGCTTTTGGTCGAATCCTTGGGATTGACCAAAGCATGTGACACCTTCCATTCCTACAATCAGTTGCAGATGATTTTGTTAGCATGTCTCGACATTTTTATCATAAACAACAGCATGAGGAGGGATAGGTCGTGGCTGAGGACATGGGGAGTGGCTAGGCCAAGACCACCTGACATGAATATCTTTACGGCATCCAGCTGAAGAGAGGTGGATCGTCATAGGCATTCAGTTGAGACTAGGTGTGTGATGGTGAGCATCATAGGCCAGGTGATAGCAGATGAGCACATAGGGCTTCTGACAGTGATCAGTCTCACACAGGAGCAGTTAGAGGAGATTGGAAGTGATAAACTTCCAAGTTTTCCATGGGATCCCGGTGTCCAATTGGTTAGCGGGATGTTTCACTACGTGATGACCCAGGTTGCGCCAGAGAGCCACATACTCCACCATGGGTCAGTTTAGAGTGGGTCTGCAGGGATTTATCCGATAGAGCAAGGCATCTTTTCACTCTTGATCATCATGATCAGACATGGAGATGGGTGGACAGGTACCTCTTCTACAGAGATGTCTTTACAGATACAGTTTCTGGACAGCAGGTCCAATGGTCACAGGTATTTCAGTTTGAGGATCCAGGAGAGGAGGATCCAGTATGTATGCAGGGGCCAGACAATCATGGTCAGAGTAGTGCAGGGCCAGCATGGTGATCTTCGACAGAGGTTAGCATGGGACCCAGGGATTGCAGGACTGAGCATTTCACTGACTGACAGAGGCGAGTGGACCTTTGCAACGGAAAGTTTTCCTAACCTTCCATTGAGCTTCAGTGTTGAAGGGAGCACATTGCTTGAGGGTGTCTCACGAAGGTCTTGCAGTGCCTCATTCTGGCATCAACATGTGCAGTTGATGGAGGCCGTGTTGATCTTGATAGTAGCTTGGAGGATGGACTCATTTCGGGATGAGGCCGTGTGTCATATGCAGGAGACTCACGGAGTTGGTATATTTCAGGGTTATGCTTCACAGGGGCTTGCAGTTCATGACTTGATATGGGACCCAGGGGGCAGAGTGCCTGATAGTTCATCTCTGGATAGGGTCTACTACGTACCCCACAGGTGGACATGGGATCTTGGTAATATACTTGAGGGGATTTGGTTATTGCTTGAGGACAAGCAATTTTCTAGCAGGGAGGACTGTAATGTCCCCACTTTGGGACATCATTACATTGCAGAGGTTTATGATGACCAGAGTAGCCAGATGGATGTTATAGCAAGTACAAGGGTTATTGAGAGGCATTTTGGGATCCAGCTTGCATCATTCGTCCCATTTCATCATTATGATCCATTCCGCACAGGTTGGCTTTGGTTTCGTTGCATTCCGATGATTTCCATGGTTTTGAGTATTTTGAGCTATAAGTTAATTAAATTCACTAAAGAGGTCATTTTGGGCACATTACTTGGAGGAACCTCTCAGTGTAATAGCTCATTGGAATCGGAAGGAGCAACACTACAGGATGGGATGGTTAGAAGTGACTTTCAGTGGCCAGGGGAACCACGAGGAGAAATAAGGCACTTTCCAAAGGTAAAAAGGTTAATTAATTAATTAAAGTGATTTAATTAATTAATTAAATATTAATAAAATGAAAGTCACTTTGGACGGAGAAGGTGAGCAGGAAGTATAAAAGAAAGGCAAGGGCCTCTATTGATTCATTCACGTATGTTTATCTATTTGATTTTTGGCTTCTAGCTAGAGGGCCCATCTCTTGGGGGTTTTGAGGGTTTTGACTTAACAAACCCTAGAGGATGATTCGGTGGTGAAAGATTCCACTTAGCTTGTCCCAAGCTTAGTCTCGGAGATGCAATACTCTCCCACACCATTCTAGTTACAGATCTACTCAGTTACAGGAGGATTCTACATCAGTTACATGTGCAGATAGACAGAGGGTGCACCAGTTGAGGGTTTCCAACAAGTGAGGCGCACCAACCATTGAGGGAGGATTCGATCTAGCTGAGGAGAAGAGGTTTCGGGAATTCCAGGTATTGGGTTTTCCTTGCAGGTACCATAGCGTCATTATTGGATTTTTTTGGAGGTATTCTTATGGAGGATTGATTGGCCTTGAGAGTAGGATAATTTCCCTAAGAGGAGGGCGCAACATTACTTGGAGGGTGGCTAGATCCAAGGGTCTAGCAGGTGTTTTGCCTAGTTGAGCACTTCGGTTTTCATTGTCGTGCCCCGATCTATCATTCTAGTGGATTGGTGGAGTTGTTGGAGGTCTCTAGGAGAGAGGCTGAATTATTAGGGTTTCAAGCATCCAGGGGGGGCGCACCATTCCTTGGAGGAGAGTCATATCCATAGGGCTTGAGAGTGGCTTTGAAGATTTGAGCACCTGGGTTGTTCTTGTCATCACCCGATCTACTGTTTGGCATATTTATTGGAGTGATTAGGCATCTTTGGTAGCAGGGCCGAATTATTGAGGAGATTCAAGGTTCCAGCAGAGTGTGGCATCTTCCAACTTGGGGATTGACCCTTCATACAACCCAGATCTTCCTTGTATTAGTACTTACGGTGTGTTCAGCCTTTGGAGGCTTGTAGTCTTCTTGTGGGAGCATATTGTAGCATCTTCTATTGTCTATCTTCTTATTTGGAGCCATCTGTTGAGCATTCCAGATCGGCATCTTCATTGTAGCAGGTTCTTCTATTATTATGAATAAAATTAGATCTGCAATGTTTTGGCTTGTCTATCATCTTATTGATCTTGCATATGGTTGAGGTATGTTCCACAATTGTATCTTTTTGTTTATTGTTGCAACACACATATAAATCATCATCATAAACCCTAAGGCCGAAATCAAAAGGCCATCCTGCAAGTAAACACATGTAAACAAGTAAATCAGCAAAGTATTTGACGAAATGACACAACCAGAAAAGTTTTAAAAGACACCCAAAACCGTGATGTTCATGGCACGGTCAACTTCCTCTTACCATGTCCTCAAAAAACATGGAAAGTGGTTGCCTCATATTATCAAACACCAATGGAGACATTGTTGCAATCTTCCGACACAATGACGAAGAAGAGATCCTTCTGACCATCTACATCCCACAGACTTACCCCATCAAGGACTCGTATGTCATGTTACCCTCCTAGCCTCCAATGACTTCTGTGCTATCACCATTCTCATCTTTAATGGGTTTCAGCCAAGCATGTTTTGGAACTGGGGATGTAAACTCCTTGCATATCTAAGTTGTAAACAGATTGAGGGCTTCAAGAGTGACTCGGCATGGGAAATGGAGCAAACGTTGGTGGAGAAAACGACGATGAACATTGTGATTGTCATAACTAAAATGTTTGATTATGAGTGGCATGATGATGGGTTGCCAAGGTTACAACAAGAACTCTAACTTGGTACTCATCAGAATCCTTTACAAGCATCTCTCCTCCATTGAACAACAATTTGAATTGCGGAAGCTAATGTCAATGGCAACATGTACCATGCCACTGCAATTCTACTCCTGGATGATCAAGTTCTCGTGGTGGGGAGAAACTCACACACCTCTTATGTCTTTTGTTGTTGATTACCCACCAAACTTCCCATGTGGGCCTTCTTTCCTATATAGCACAACAACAAAGCTATAGTCGATAAATCACGATGACCAAGTAACTTGATCACAATCATTGATAATGTCTTTACATACCAGCCTTAAACTATTCAGCAAGTCACATTATAAAATTGATATAATCAACAAAGCCCAAGGCAAGACCCGGTCAAATTCCAATGCAATGGACACCCAACCTCTTGGCATGCATTTGAAAGGGTGGACAGGCAATGCACTGAGAGAGGTATAAACACATGTTACGTAGATTATTTCAATCGTGGATAGTTGGAGGGAGAGCATGCTAGCAATGATATAAACGCATGCTGCAAAATGTTTAAATAGATGGGTGGTTTACATCAATTGAACCTTGCTAATGTTTTATCATAGTAGAATGCCTATCGACATAAAAATCTTGAGAATAATAAAAGATATGGACTTCAATGTAATTTAAGTTGGGTGATATATATTATTAAAGAACATTTTAATTTTAATGTGAAATATACAAATATTAGAAAAATAAATTATTTCAAAAATCAAATTCTTTAACAAAACTTCATTATCAAATGGTAAATACTTTAACAGAACTTCATTGTTGAATTCCACATTTTAGAAAAATAAATTATTTCAAAAATTAAATTCTTTAACAAAGCTCCATTATCAAATGTTAAATACTTTATCAAAACTTCATTGTTGAATTCCACATTTTAGAAAAAACGTTTATGTGACCAAGAATATAAAAACAAAAACATCAAAAGAAATTAGTGACATGTGTTCAAAAAACATTCCTGCACTAGTTGCAGGAATTCCAATTAGGAAGAGAGTCATAACACAAATCTATTTCGAACTATGTATTTCATCTTGGTGCAATTCTTGTTTCTTGGTGCATTGAGAATCAATCTTCTATTGCATTCTCTTTCAATGTTGAATACAAATGAGCTACTTTGATTACTCAAGAAGCAATGTAGTTAGGAAAAATATTAGATGAATTCGACTTTCCTCCCAATGATGTCCCTACACTTTATTGTGACAATGAAAGCATTATTCAATTGACAAACACTCTAGTTTTCCATGGAAAGTCAAATTACGTCAACATTCATCATCATTCTGCGTGGCAAAAGACGCAAGGACAAGTCAAATTGAAGTATGGCAAGAGTGTAAAGCAAATTTACCACTATATTCATAAGTACCTAAGTCGAGCCAACTTCGTGAAGCTTTGTAATATGTGGGGATGAGAGTTCGACAATAAAGGGCGAGTGCTTTAAACTTATATGCATGCTTTAAATCTCCTTCATATGGTTTGACCTTCTTAACCCCATATAAAATTTATCATCATTATGTGGCAAAAGATGCAAGGATAAGTCAAATTGAAGCATGGCAAGAGTGTAGAGACAATTTATGGATTTATTCACAAGTGCCTAAGTCAAGCTAAGTTCATGAAGCTTCGTAATATGTTTGGGAATGAGAGTTCCACATTGAGGGGGTACTTGAGACTTAAATGTAAGCTTCAAATCTCCATGTAGTTTGATCTTCTTAACCCCAACTAAACTAAATTTTATTGGGGGTGTTGATGCCAAAATTCATTTCGATCCCATGCACCTTTTGGTGTGGCTCTAGGCATGGCTCCATAATGTTTATTTATAATTCTATGGGCTACCTATATGACTCCTATGTTGGTATCATAAATCTGATATGGCTCCTATGTTGGTATCATAAATCTGATCACATGTAAAATCAGATTTAGATTTGAGGTGGCTAACACAACATTGTATGGGAATATCGATAGGATTGTATTTACATTGGTTGCCAAACTAAACTCGGAAGTTAAACAAATGTTAGTTTGAGCTCAACCTGCTGAAAGCAAATTTAGTGACACGCCGCAGAGGCCAGCAAAGAGAATTGTTGAAACCTCATCAAAAGACAAGAAGGGGCTCCTAAGTAATGTATCTTTTGCAACAAATAACTTCAGTGGTGAAGATGATGATAGTGGTGATAATCAATTGGATGAAACAAAACAACCTGCCAACCACGCAACCAAAGCAAAAGCAATAGTAGCCTTGACAACCCAACGAGGAAGCTATCCATTTCAACCAATTAGTCAGCAAATATTCTTTTTGTGCAAGGACTACGTAAGCTTCTTTTGGCTTCCAAGGGAAAATTTAAGTCATTATGCTGAAATGTTAGCAGTAACAAGCAAGCCTATGTAGTATCAGAAGGGCTACCAAGTCATCATGCTCTATGTTAGCGTAGTATCAAAAAAACTACCTCGGACCTTTGTTGGAAGACAAACAAGAAGCATTTTAATCCTATTATTGTAACTATGTTGAGAACATAATAAGCAACCCTTTTTTCCTACCAAACAAGGGTACTTACTATAATAGTATCGCCGATATTGAAAGAGGAGGCACTGTTGTGGGCATCAAATTCAAATCGCTTCAAGATCATTCAGAGAGATTGTAGTCGTAAGGAACAGATTGAAAACTAGACATCAATATGAAACAGATCACATAATGAGTAAAAGTCTACCAAATGCTAACAAACTTTCTTAAGCTCAAAGCAAACCTTTCATATCCGCACAAAACGCTCTCACCTTGTATCTTTACTTGTTACAACATGACAATACTCTTAAATGATTTAGACAAATAAACAAAGATTCCCATGTTACATGGAGGGTTCTCCGAGTCTCATGGGGAAACCATAAGACCATGTTACATAATGCCTTAAAAAAAAAAAAAAAAATCATCGTAAACTTTAAATAGCATTTGAAACATTATTACAATGTAGCAAGCTTTAAAGGATTAAGATAACTAATTTAAGTCATGTAAAGAATTAAGATAACATATTATAGATTCATTACTACTAGTTACATGGTATCTAATATCTTCGTCAGCTTGAACACTGCCAACTGAATCGATTTTTAGGCAAAAATCATCTTGAACTGTGTAAAGCACATAATAAAAAAAATTACTGGAACAAATTTAAACATGAACCCTGTAGTGCCTTTGCAAAAGTATTGGATCAAATTTCAACATGCCCAATTTCCTATAGTCATTTTCACATGGAAAAGCTTTCATTAATAGTGCAGTCGGATTCTCAACAAATTTCATTTTATAAACTCTAAGATCCTTGACCGAAACAAAGATTATTGATTACACAAAATAAGCCAGTTAAAATAAAATAGATTCTTAAACAGGTTACAATCGATACAATATAAAAATTAGATTACCATTAACATATTCATGAAAATAAGGCAGCCCACTACGTATAGCTGTAACCTTCTTTACCAAGCCAGCAACCATTGAATCTGTGCTTGGTTTTGGACACTTAAGAATGTTGCAACCAAATCAGTTAGAGGTTAGTAACCACTGCCCTGAAAGATTTGAACACAATGAAATATTCATGAATGAGCCGCTCCACTCGACATTGCTGCAATCTTGCTTGTCAAACCAGCAACCATTGAATCTGTATTATATGTGACAGCACTTGATTCACTGCTCAAGTCCTCTTTTTTCTCATCCTCAGGTTTCATTGTGGAGTTTCTTCTTTGGCCGGCATTGGCAACAACTATGCACTTAGAAGCACTGATGCTAGCACTCTTCACTAGGTTCCGCGGATCTGGAACTGTTTTACTTGCACCATTAGTTAGTGAAACTGCAGAATCATTCACAGTGCCTGGTTATGCAGGCACCCATGTATCAGCAAAAACTCATCAAACTATAGAAAGACAGGTGTATATGATATGTAAAGAGTTAATTTCCCTTTGGCAAAAAATCATTAAATCCCTTCTTTTAAAGATCGCATTTTATACAAGACAGGAAAACCAAAGTTAAAACTTCAGTCCTCACCCTGAGTTCTTGGTGGACTTTGAAGGGTAGCCTTAGTTACAGATGCAGTGCTTCTTTCTTGCTGTTTTTCAGAATCCTTACTGTGCTTTGTAGGATTCTCTCTGAATTCAATGACGCGCTCTCTACAAAAAGGACAAAAGTTGTAAGACTACCTAAATTGAGCTATATAAAAGATTAAAAATAACATGTATTTGACGCATACCTTGGTAAAGAGGCATGCTGTCTCCCAAGGGGTGTGCTGTTTTCACCTTTACTATAGTGTTCCTCTAGATGAGCAAATTGTCTCTTGAACATATCTACAGCACTGTCACATATAATAGGCCCCAAAAATAATCCAGTAAAATCAGAATATTCTTGAAACAAGAAGAAAGAAACAGGGTGACCACTATTAGAAAGTACTTACAAACAGAATATTGAGATCAATAAAATTTCATTTCCTGGGAAAAGTTCAGGAATTCCAAAATGAATAAGCAAGATCTTCTGAGAGTACTTTCAGTGTTCAGAAGCCTTAACAGTAAAAAGATCGGTATTTGCTGCAAGATTATATAAATTCATGAACAGTTTATATGAATCTTCCTTTTTGTATGGGATAAAAAACCCACGTAAATTACTCTAATACAGTAAATTCCATCAATCTGACATGTGTAAAACTGTCTATAGTGATGACCAAAATGAATGTAACATAAGGAAAATACAACTTGCCAGATCAGGAAGTCCTCCCAGGCACCTCAAGCATGTACTTCAAAATTATTTTGAGAAAATGTTGACACCAGAGAACACCCAAAGAGAAAAAGTTGGGAATCTGTGGAGGTTAGAAGACTTTTCTAATGAAAGTGTAAGGCTATTGTTATGATCCTCTAGCCAATATAAGGGATCACTTGTATAAGACAGTAGGCACCTGGAATTGGGCCCACGAGTAATGAGTGAAGAATTAGTAATATATAGAAGATCATTATAGTCATTCACACACCATACAAATTTATATAGTTCCGTGCCAGCAGGTTCCCAGTTCGCATCCCTTTGGGTGAGGTACACTAGTTTACACCTATGTTGCATTGGTTTTCGGGACGGGGAATGGCGGGGACGAGGGGACGCGTCCCCAAGACGGCTAGAGCGCACCCCCAAATTTTTCAGGGGACGGTGGGTTGGGGACGGCAATAATATAGGACAACAATAATATATATATATATTAAAAAATATTAAAAGTCACCATAAACATTTGTAGTTGTTTCAAGCTTGTAAGCATAACAAGCTATACTATACAGTATTATGCACAGCCCTTACACTTGCCAATACTGAAAAAGCTCAAGCAATTTAAAAA
>JZKD02S1674787.1:192553-214124 GCA_000966675.3 Picea glauca
TCTAGCCTAGGGTTTGCTTCCGGAATGATTCTCTGTCAAGGTTAAGGTGCTCGGGGGTGGCTTCGTCCTATGGTTGGGTGACAATAGTGATATTGTCTATGGTTAAACGAGCACAATCCATCATATTCTAACAGAAAGAACCCTAGGAACTAAAAAGTAGCTAAACACTAGGATGCTAAAATAATGTGTTCACAATAAACATTATAAACATAGTGAGAGAGGGTAAACCTAAATCTTATGACCCAACTACATGTACAAATTGCCTTAAAGGGAAAATGAAGACCAAGGTTGGAAGCTAAGTTCGGCGTTGTCATGCATCTATATCAATGCTCAAAGTGGAAGTGGAGGGACCAACTACATCATCACCCACCACTCTAATAGGACTAATACAGGATCAAACAATATCCACATGACAACATTCATGGATGAGAAGTCTAGGTTGGATAGTCCTTGGAGGAAGCAAGGTGCCTACCCTAGAAAACCCCTTAACACCCAAGGTCGATGAAGCTCTGGAAGTAGAAAGAAAGTTGGTAATGCATGCTTGTCCCCTTGTCCTAGCATGCAAGGAAAGGGCATTGGATCGTCCTCAATGTCGAATAGAAGTAGATCCACAAGGCCTGGAATAAAGTTGAGTACATTGGGGTACTCTAATGTAAAACACTAGGAAGAAGACTATCTCACTGACCTATTTATGTCTGTGTGTCAAATGACAACATCTAAAGGGCTCTTAGTACCCACAATCACCCGAATGGATTGAAAGGAGGTGATCAGCCTGGTAGCCCTAGGGTTGGCCCCAAGGGTCTCCTACAAAGCTATACATCTAAAGGTGGAAGTCTCTCGAAGGAAGAGGGTTATGCATCTTTGATCTAGATAGCACAAGAAAGTGGATAGGGAGCCTCCAAAGTATCTATATAAGCAATCATATCTCCCTCGAATCTCATAATAAACGGGGAACCAGAAAATGAAGTAATCATTCTCCACCTCCTGGAGAGAGAAAAGGTTACAAACCTTCTTTCCACGAGGAATATAGTGGTTTGTCTCAACACGCAACTATTGAGAAAAAACCCTCAACTAGCCAAGAGGGATCCTCAAGTTGTGTGACCAATGGTGTTGGAGGTAGTCAGATCTGATGATGATGCCAACGACAATCCAAAACAATGCTCAACATAGAAGGGCATTTTGGGGCCAAATGGTTGTGGGGGGGTCGGTCCAAGTAACCTAGATGTATTGTCCGTAAATATAATCTTTGAACACTCCATTGATCACAGCCTTGGAGGGAAGAAGACAAGGAGTGGCATCTAAGGACTACCCAAATGGGGGAAGTTAATCAATAGAGATGTCAATAAACTAGATAAGCAAACTTGTCTCAAAATACCAACATCAATGACTCCCAACGAAACCTGCAGAAGCAATCCCCTTCAAAGAACATATTCATAGATATGGGTATCATGTAGAAATTTCCGAAATTAGGCAATTAATGCAAATTCAGAAATTTCACCTTCAATTCTTGAGGTTTCTCAAATCAAATCCCTATGAACTTTCGGCGCTAAGGCTGATTTGAAATATGAAACTACAGCAGTAATCTTTCACTTCTCTTCAACACAATTTCACACAGCAACCCAAGAGAATAAATACCATACAAGTGTACTTCACTGCCACAATCCTACAACCCTTAGGACACACTTTTCTAGGCATATAACTGATCCGAAATGTCTTATTATAGCAGATTAACAACAGTAAATCTGCTCTTTTATCTTCAAAATGTGTTAAATCACTTAACCAAATCAGCTATATGTTATGTCAAATCACCATGAACAGCAATTATTGGAATCTACTTAGTCAAGAAGATAACATAAGTTGAAAATCAAATCTGCAAGTACACAAAATTTGAACAGTTGAAACACTTCATTTATATATACGAGATGAAGTTCATGTACATATCAACAACTTATCACAAGCTGGTATATAGAAAAACCCTAGCCACCAACTCCTAGATAGGAATCACTGCTAACCAAAGCTGGTCACTCCATCAAAGATCCTCCTTGGAACCTACACTTGCATCCCACAAGGGTACAAGGCATCTCCTTGTCTCTCCTCCACAGTAAGCACATCAAGTAACACTAGCGTTTCCAAATGCCAAAAAACCCTAGTCTTCTTTTCTTACAAGAGCTACAAAGATAAGATGCTTCTCTTGCCCCTCCATGGTTTATCACAAACCCTAGCTTCTTTGTCTCCATAGGGTAAAAACCTAACCCTAGATTTTCCTTTAAGCTTCCTCCAAGAGCCTAGTCACAATGACCACTGAAAAGATGATCAACTAAATCGAGATGGATATAATAGGCTTGTAGATAAGATAATTTTATTAATGTCCAAAAAATGACCACAAAAGTAGGCCAGTGGGACTATCGAGTACACATGTCAATACAAAGTGGGAGCATAGACACGACTCCTAAATAAAGCAAGAAGCAGAAAATAAGAGAAATAAAGCGAGGTACAGCCCTAAGTTAAGACCTAAACTAAGCTCTGATAGCTAAAAACAGATTTGGGAGAAATGGACCAGGAATGTAGAATAAAAAGAGCGAGAGAAAATCAAGGTCCGCTAGTAATTGCTCTCCTAACATCTGACGATTATTAGTATCAGTACTCCGAGTAGAGAAAACTTTCAGAAAGTTTATGTAATGTTTTCCTGGGAAAATAAACAGTCAACACAGATTTTGTTCCCAGATTCATTTGGAGCCTTTCTGCGTCTGTTTCCAGCTATTTCCTATAAATTGTTGCTTGTATATTTTAATTTTTCCATCATCACCAACAAATGTAATTTATATCTTCTTCTAGATTGCAAACACCAGTATTTTTCTATACTTCACAAAGTAGCTAAGAAATAAGGTTCAAATCAAAATCATTTAAATGAGCACTGAAATTAAGATATCCATGGGCAAACCTTGGATACATAAAGTTGGCATTGTTGGCACCACATAGATACTCCTGTAGCATCTGAGGATGATACTCTAAAATCTGTCCAAGATATGAAGAACAGAAAAAGCGAAGTGATAGTCAGCATAAAGTTTTAGATTTCTCCCAAGTAAATCAAGAGGATAAGACATTTAAGCAACATTGGCATTTTAATTATAAGCAACAATAGCATTTTAATTGTCTATTTACCTCTCGATAAATAAGCTCTCTCACATCTTCCTTTGTTACTCTTCTCCTTTCAAACTCAAACTCCAGCTTTGAGATAGGCTGTGTTGAAGGTTCACGCTCAACTTTTGCCAAACCATTGAAATATGGATCAGCTAATGCCTGAAAATTTGCACAGCAATGATAACAACTAAGTTGCAAACCACTTCCCTAAGCTAACATTATAGTTGAAGATCAAACAGAAGACAACTCCCTTAATGGAAGCAGCATTCGATATTTTGTCTTAGAACGTTATATCTTCTCACCTCCTCTGCTGAAGGTCGGTCTTTTGGATCAAATGCAAGCATACGCTCAAGCAGACGAATGGCAAATGGATCTACATTTGGGAACTTTTGTGAGAAGGGTGTTGGCTGTTTTTTCCGCATGTTACTTAAGTATCTTCTGGCCTTCTCATTGCGGATCTGAAAGTTTTACAAAGATAAACTATTCAGGAAGAGTTATAAAGGGGGAAAAAAGCACAATTTGGACATGTATACTGTTTGCATGTGCTATTTCTTCACAGCTTGCAGGAAGTAAAATATATGTCATATGGGCTTCATAGGTTGTAACAGCTACCACAAGAAGATTATTTCTGACTCCATTATCACTAAAATGTCAGTAACGAGTCACACTAACAAGCCAAACCTCCATGAGGAATGCCTGGGTAGCTCTTTAGATAAATCCAGAAATATTCTTCCTTGCTGCAAATGCGATTAGCAAGAAGAGAGAGCCAACCCTAGCAAGTGTTTCTGCTGATGGAGTGCCAAGCAAATCAGTCATGATATCCAGTTGATGCACAACATTCTTCCCAGGAAACAACGGCTTTCCCGTAAGCATTTCAGCAAATATGCATCCTATGCTCCAGATATCAATGGCAGGAGTGTACTGCAACAGAAATATATCACCAAGAAGTTAAGTGACAGCCATAGCATCATTTCATAATTTTAACAGGGAAAAACAGATCAATGGTGATTCTAAATGATAAGAAAGGATCAAAGCAATAAATTATAAGAGATCCGTGCATTGAAAAGAAATGTCTATGCTAAAATATGTGGAATTGATGTATAGGTAACATCTCTAAGAAAACCATTCTACAAAACATTAATGTTGGGACAGTTAGAAATATCTGTGCTCTGTCTCCTTGAACAAATTCTCAGAATCACACCAACAAACTTTGATCTTCATTCAGGGCTTGATTCACTCACAGAGAATAAGATTTTGCAGCAACTAAAGATCTAAACTTAAATTGCAGTATATCATTATCATTAAGCTATTCGCAACTAAAACATACAAACTGCAATCAGAATAGATGGAAAACAACTTCAAGATATCGCATTTTGGGACACAGGTAAGCCCAAGAATAGACTTTGGAAGTTTAAACTTAATATTTACATTCAGGGAGAGTTGAAAGGGGAAGTTTAGACTCTTAACAATTCTTTAAGACTTGCTACGTGTCCATCCTAGCCTGTGACCTGTCTTACAAAGATGTTTGCTCAAAAGTACCTATGAGGGAATCTTTGTCTGTCTTCAAAGCTTTTAAAGCAGAGAAAGGGAAGAAAGCTTCAAATTTGGATTTCAAATCAAGGCGTAAATTCATGAAATGCTAGAAGATGTTCCAGAAATGTCATGGGAAGCTGACAACATCCAAGAACAGGTTGTTGATGCATGCATACCCCCTGGTAGATAAGTTGAACTCCTTGAAGCCACAAACAAGAGCCTTGAACTTTTGATTTCAAAGAAGTGGGATCCAAAATATAGAGGACACCCACCTACGGTCGGACATGTCACCATCACCGGTGCCCCATCTATAACCATTCCTGTCCAAAACTCATTTGCAGTCCTTGAGCAGGGCCTGGAATCTTAGGGGGGAATCTAGGGATGATCGACGTGACAATGTCTGAGGTGTCATGGCTAGTCTGCATTCTGATGCGCTCTTCCTTCAAGAAGTCAAGGTCCTTGGTTTCAATCTCTATGTGCTCATGCATAACTGGAATGGAAGTATGTGCCTACTTCTCAAGAGGACGTGAAGGCGGGGCTCTTTGTGTTGTTGCTTCTTGGTTAGCCCCTCATATTATCTCTTGAGGGGAAGATCCCCTCACCTGTTGTTGTTGGATCACTGTCCTCCTAGCTGGCAGGGCATGATGTTTTTGCTCAGTGTATGCTCTCAATGATTCTTTTGGTTGTACATAGCTTTGGTGTTCAATGGCCCATGCACTGCCTCCAGCTGAGTGGGTCATTGGGGGAGATTTCCACGTGGTTGAGTGGGTTGGGGATCATGTTAGAGGGCAAGAAACTGTACTTCGTTTTGATAAGAGACAAGACTCGGATAAGTGCAAAGGTTAATTGGAATATCAGATACTGTGTGGGAGCAGAAGAACTTAGCACAAGCAGGTAGGTATACATGGCCCAATAGACAGAGTGGTTCTCACCAAATCTAAACTTGAGTTGACAGGTTTTATGCCAACTCTCATGTCACCACATTCTCATCTAACGGGGAGCACTCAGTTCATTTGGATTTGGCCATTACAAGTTTTGAACATTTCCCTATATCCACCTATATGCTCATATCCACCTATATGCTCACTGGTGTTGATAGCCAGTATGAGGCCCATTCTTCCTTCAAGCTGAATACCTCACTACTTGAGCTGCAGATTGTTGGAGCATCATTGCAAGGGTGTGGAATTTGGTGCACTCCTTGTAGGAGATAGCAGATGGATTCTTTGGTGGTAGGTGGCCATTCTTTACACCACCAAATCTTCAAGGATGGGCAAGATGGTTGCTAGAAGCATAAGAGGTAAGGAAGAGCAACTTAAGAACCAGCTTCTGCTTTCTCAGCAAAGGGTTGAAGTCAATCCTTTTGATGAACAAATTCAGCACGCTGAGAGTGAATTGAGAAAACAACATCGGGTCTTTGAACATTACAAGGGGAGAGGGGCCAGGATTAGGGGGTGGATGTAATGGATCGTCTGTGGGGATGCTCCCTCTAAGTTTTTCTTTCAGTGCTTAAAGCACAAGCATAATTCTCAGAGGATTCTTCCCCTTCAAGACCCCCGTTGCAATCTTACAGAGGGTGAATTAGTAATGTTACAAATATTTCATGAGCAACCTTAAAAGATTTTCACTTTGGTCGGGTTTGACCATTTGGGATATTCTTCTCTGGAGTTGGTTAAGCAGATAGTCCCCAAAAGATTGTTCCTTTTGAGTGGATGTTTCTCTCTAGGGCACTTGAGTTGGATGAGTTGGAGGCAGCCATATGGGAGCTCAAGAATGATAAAACTTAAAGCCCTGATGGTCTTCTGGTGAGAATTCTACAAGGCAATATGGCATGTGGTAAGCCATGCATATTTGAAAATGTGTCAGGAAGAGACTAGTTGTGTAACGGGTTAATGTTGGTCTCAAACTTATCCCTAAAGGGGTCAAAATGGATTTGGTAGGAGCGTGGAATCCAATTCCACTTCTTAATGTTCTAGCCAAAGCTTTGGTGAGAAGGATATAGGGCTTTTGGCTGCCCAGATAGTTCACAAGGAGCAAACTAGTTTAATTAATGGCAAAATTGTTCTTGAAAAGTCTCATAACTGCTTTGGAGTGGTTAGAATGGCAAGAGTCCAATTATAAGCCACTTTTTTTTAAATCGACTTCATTAAAGCATATGACAAAATTGAATGGGACAACATCCTTAGCACATTGGACTAGTTGGGGTTTGGCTCTTTTTATCAGCATGCAATGGCATCCTTTTTTTCACAAGGCATCAGACAGAGTTAGTGAGTTGTGTTGTTTGACTCTATTCAATTGCAACCCTCTACTAGAAGGATGCCCCAGCCCCCTATTTGTATGTAATTATGGAAGATGCGCTTGGTTAATTGTTGGATGCTGCTAGAATACAAGGATGGATCAAAGGTTTGGCTCTCGGGACTGTTGGGGAGCGCCCATGCTCCCCCAACACTCCTAGCCACTCCAACACAATTAAAAGGAAAAAGGAAAAAAGGAAAAAAAATAAAATATATATAGAGAGAGAGAGAGAGAGAGATTGTGGGGTTCATGGGAAGGCTCCAAAAGGCCCCAAGTGTAGGGAAAAAGAAAGGGAAGCCTTAAACCCCTTCTTCATCATATTTCTCATTCTATTTTATCATTTCATGCATCTTTGGCTAGGGTTTTGACTCTTTTGAGAGAGGAGCTTGCTAGTTTTTAAGGAAATCATATTGGTAAAAGCTTGGCGAACATCAAAGGCTGCCATAGTCACATTCCACTGTTATTAAGAGTTAGAGTGTCAAAGGTGTAAGCTCAGACCCCATTCTTTGATTGATAACTCTCTTCTCCTATTCTTCACATTGCCTCTTCTTCCTCATTCTATTGCAGGTTTGTGGGGAATAGGAATGATGGGGAATGAAAGTTTGGAAGGGGGTGTAGGAAATGAACTTTGAAGGTGAAAAGTGAGGGTGAAGACACAAGTAAACATGCCTCAACACCTTTATGGAAGTATGTGACAAAACTGGAGGGGGCGGAACCACAAAATTTACATGCAAACATGGTTGCCATGAGGGAACACCTTACACCAATTCATATACAAGTGTGAGGAGGCATTTGTGGAATATTCCAGGTGAAAAGCCCAATTGTGGTGGAATCAAACCTTGCCCTAATGTAAAATGAAGAAAGAAAAAAATATATCAAGGAAGAGGAAGCAACACAAAGAAAGCATGGTAAGAAATAAAAGGTTCAATCTGATGCCACATCAAGAATGTTTGGCCATTCCAAATTTGCCACATCTAATTCCCTTGATGTTAGTTATTCATGTTAGTGGAAGCTCATATGCGGGGTGTCAAGTAGAAGTAGGACAATAGAAGGTGTTGGTGGTTGCAACGAGTGGGATGCAAAACTTGTATCGCACCCGGACACGCCTCCCTTGGTTATCGAGGCATAGTCATTTCAGCACATAATTCTCTTATTAATAGTTGATTACATGGAGAACATAACAGAATACAGATAAAATCATTCTGCATAGAGATAATTGTGATTCCTTCCTGGGTCATCATCAATGATACCCACAAAGCCAGTTCCGTACAATTGTCATGGTTGTATCTTAATCTACACAACAAATGCTGAATTATGAATTCTACAACCAGAATTGATAGTTGTAACAACTTTAATTCTGCATACATTTACTTCTGAAATAATCCATGACATATTCCACGAACAATATCATACCAGATTGGCATTCACCAATCTAAACATATAATCTTCACAGTTCACACACAACACCTACCACAAGAATTAATTTTCATCATACAAATAATAATGTAGAATTACTTATATGTTAGTGAAGTACTTGGGGAAAATATCTATAGGAGCGTTATTCTTCCCAACCATAGCCTGGTTCTCTCATGTAGGTGCAACCCCCAAGCCGTGCAACAAAGCAATAAGGACGACTTTGGTGTTAAATTTCACCCACCCAGCACTGGTAAATTATTTCATAGCAAATACCTTGCTGTAATAAACTTATTAATGCAGATTTACTGAATGAAAAACATGGCTGAGTTTTAACAATCTAAATAAATAAATCAGCGGAAGCAGCAAACAGGAAAAAACCCCAAGGAAAAACCAGTACCTTGATGATTTTATTATAAAATCTCGGCTCCTGCCCTAGGAAAATGGCCCCTCTGAGGAAAAATACAAAACAGCAAAATAGTTGATCACACTTCAAGATCTGTCCTTCAAGCTTGTTGGCCGCTACACCTTTGCTTCCCTTTGCTCCCTTCCTCGGACCCTGCCCACTCACACTTGGATGAAAGTTCTTCTCCGCCCAATACAAAGTGATCTCACTATCTCACTCTGTATGTGTCTCCTCCTCTCACCTTAGCTGCCTTTTATAACGTTGAGTTTACCCTAAATCTCCAAAGTGATCAATGGTTGAGATTAGATCTCACCAACACTTGAGTTCAATGGCTAAGATTTAATTTAATTCACTAATGCCAAAAATTTAAGCATTTAATTAAATTAAACTCAATTAATTATAAAAAGGCATTCACTTTATTAAATACTTTAATAAAGTGAATTCCCTAAGCCTTGAGAGGTATTAATGACGACTTCCACATGTTAGACAAAAAACCAATGTGGAAGCACATGTTTGATGCTACAAACATCAACACTCCCTCTTAGAGAGGAAGGTACTTCTCGAAGAGCCACCAGGAGCTAGTTCTTCCTCCAACCTTGGCACAAAGTCACACACATCATCCTAAACATTGGCATCCCTCCAACCCTGTTGGTCAACTACTCCCTGAACACTAGAAGTCTTGGAATCGATGACGTTGCACATTAGTGCCCTGAAGTATAACCACTTCTTCGGAGGCCTACTCTCCCTGTCTGTACTCCTAGGAGCCTCTTCATGCTCCTGAGCATCCATCAATGTCATCTCATACCAACTGGGTCTCCTAAAAGAATTGGAAGGGGCTAACTCCCTCTTCGCATCTGAAGGTTGACTCCCCACACTGGAATTCTGTGAACTTTGCTCACCCTTCGAAGCCTCCTGCTCCTCGTCCTCTGCCATTGACATCGATCCATGATCCAAGATCCCCTTGGACCCACTAACAGGCTTTCCCTCTCTGACACCAATGCTCATTGCTATATTAAGGCTAGCTCCCTCTGAATGTATAAGCGCTTGTTCGTTTTGGAATAAGATTGAAAAACCCTCGTCCTCTAGAGCTGAGACTAAGAGCAAATTCTTCTTCAACTCCGAGACATAAAGCACATCCTGGGCCTCTAACACGATCATCCTGACTCGAGTTGGAACATGATAGTTCCCTCCCCCTCAGTTGCATACTCGACATCATCACCAAGCTCCACATGAGATCCTAAGTACCCCGTTGTCAGACTACTAAATAGCTCCTGTCCCTCCGTCATATGATGAGATGCACCACTGTCCAAGTACCAGGCACCTTTAGAAATTGTGCCAGAAATACAAGAGACTGAAATCCTTCTCAAACTTCTTAGCAAACTCCTTAACTTGAGTTTGTACAGATGTTGCTACCTGTTGAGTCTTCTCTTTACCTTTCTTCTTCTCCAGACATTGTGGTGCATAGTGCCCTATCTTGTGGCACGAGAAGCACTTGACTTTGGTCAAGTCCTTCTTCCCTCATTGCTTAGAACCCTGTCCTTTGCTTCCCTTGGCCTGACCGACCAGAGCTAGGTTCTCTTCTCCACCTTCTTGCTTGACTGCTTTAGACTCCTCCTAAGTCTCTTCCTGGATGCAATCATCCCAAAGCCTCTACCAATCTGGAAGCTTTTCTCGAGCATAGATCCCCTTGACAAATGGTTCCCAAGTCTTGGTGAACCCATTCAATGCCACTTTCACAAGTTTTGTCTCGTCCACTTTCTCTCCAATGATTGCAAGTTGATCACATGTCTGAGTGATCCTCATGAAGTAACTGGTGACATTGTTAGATCTTGACATCTGGATGGATCTGAGCTTGTTCCTCAAGACCATCTTCCTATTCAAGTCCACTAGAGCCTTGAGCATCTCTCTAACCAACTACTTCTTTGCCACATGAGGGATCAAATGATCCTTCATGGCATACATGATGACTCTCTAGGATTTGATGTCCTTCTTCACAAGAGCCTCTTTCTCTTTTGCATCTATCGATGTAGGAACAACCTTCTCTCTATGTGTCTCCTCCTCTCACCTTAGCTGCCTTTTATAATGTTGAGTTTACCCTAAATCCAAAACCCTAGATATCCAAAGTGATCAATGGTTGAGATTAGATCTCACCAACACTTGAGATCAGTGGCTAAGATTTAATTTAATTCACTAATGCCAAAAACTTAGGCATTTAATTAAATTAAACTCAATTAATTATAAAAAGGCATTAACTTTAATAGTTACTTTAATAAGCCCCCCGGGGGGCAGCTCAATTGGCAAGTGCCGTGAAAATGAAGTTCCATGAGGTTTCAAGTTCAACTCCCCCCGACTTACAATGTGTGCCGCGTAAGGGGCATCATGGGCACACCTGGAGGTTATAGTGGTAGCAGTTGGATAACACGGCCACATGTAACACGAGCACGTGCCCAACTAGTTGTTGATTCCGCCAGACATATCAAGGATAAAGCTCCAGACAACTCAAGTAACTCTTAGACATTGCAGAAACCTCTTTCTTCCATCACAACCTTACACAAACACCCCCTTTCTCTGCAAAATGATCCCTCAAGGAGTCCAACCTAGGCAATTATCTTTGTGTAAGAAGAGTTCCAACTTCAAATCTCATTATGGGAGTCCTAGCAATGGTTTAGCAGTAGGAACAACATTGTCCCCAACTCCATGGCCCACAGCAACACCTTGTCCCTCACAGCATCACGGTATATCCCATGCATTTCCCTTCAAGGCATATTAGCTCCAAGAAAAGAATAACAACTAGCTTAGTAATTAACCAACAACAATCCAGAGCATGTCTTTGGCTCACACTAACCTCATATTCACGGGTTCTCCTTCAATTGCAGGCATAGCAACCATGGATTCCCATGCAAGATCTCTCCCAACCAATATAGGAATATTTCTTGGAGGTTCCTGCCTTAATGGCGTGATGGAAGAATCAATCAATCAATTAATCAAGATTCAAAATCAATCAAGCTCCCAAAGAACTTGCACAAGATATACTCTTTAAATATATATTATATGCTTTATAACATATAAAAATATATGGTCCCCGAGGTGTAGGACAATCGGTGACGGAGTGTGTTGTTAAGCCACTCTGTGTTGAAAAGTCACCGGTTCGAAACCTGCAAGGACAAAAAATCCAACCATGTTAAGGGTTGGTGTGGCTCAGGCCGGGTGCGATCCCTGGGTGACTTTGACGGCTTAGATGCCCTTGAGTTGCGGTTTCTCAAGCCAAAGGTTAATCCCGATGCCAAGAAGGTCCGGACTCCAGACAAATTAACAACAACAAAAAAACATATAAAAATATATGGTATATAAAAAATGCTCTTGGGATGCTTCTCTCCCAAGTTCTTTTGAAAAATGACACTCCCGCTACTGCTTTGCTCCACATTGTAGCAACACTAGTCAGGATCAATCACTCTCTCCATATGAACTCTTTTTTATCAACACCTCTATGTGATGCTCTTAAAACACTTTGGCACTTTTGAAATTTCATTGTGAATAATGCTTCTAGTAACCAGCGGGACGTTTTTGGTATCACAAAACTCTACCAATGATGTATCATCGCATACGCAGCATAAATGGGTCTTGCACAAGGGAAGTGGCGGACATTTCAATGTTTTTTCCCTTTTGAGTATCAAGTTGAGATGACAATATGCTACTGAAATGAGAGGAAGCTACTTGGAGATCCTAGATTTCCTTGCACTCCTCTCAAACTGACACAGGTCAAAAATTTGGCAAGGGATAGACTAGCTTGAGTGCCTATGACCCTCCATGTTGCTTAGATACCTGGAGAAGAACACAACTTCAAGACAACTAAAACTCCCAAGAAAACTTCGAGTTGAGAGCATCCAAAAGAAACAGACTCTCATACCATTCCCTGAGCCCCAACCCTCCAAAGACAACAATACAAAACTAGGCCATAAATCCCTTTCCTATATGAGAAACAGAGTGAACCAGAGGGTGGTTCTGAGACTAGTGAGGTCAGACCTCCAAATACACAAACAAAAACCCAAATACATCTGCAATAAAATCCCACCTTCATTACCAAGCTCCATCATGTCATGCTTAATGGTCGATCCTCCAACTCACATGTAGAAGTGTGGCAGAGGTACGAAGAGGCGGGTTGTGGTTAATGCCCGTCCTGTCGCCCATGAGCCTTCGCACCACTTGTCCATTGATTCCAAAGGCATGCGAATTCTAATGTTTAATAAGCTTATATTCTTGAGAGGTATGATTTAAAAGGGGCTCCCCCATTTAGACTTAACTATTCTTCATTCAGCGATTCCTCCTTATTTGCAATTGCATCGACCAAGTGGTTGAAGGCTAAGTCACCTAGTTCGAGTTCGAATTTGAATTCAACGACCTTGAAGTTCAACAAAAATTCGACACTGAAAATTTCCGTGATAAAATTCGACATTAAATTCGAATAGTATAAAATTTAAAAACAAAAAATATATAATAAATTGAACTTATATGCAATTAAACCCATATGATATAAATGAAAACTGTTGCATGGAAACCCAAACCCTGGTCGCAGACTAGAACTAACTTGCAAGGGTGTCAGCATCAGGTGGAGGAGTCTGCAGTTGTGGGGAGGAAACTCATTGGGCAGAGGAGTCTGCGGTTGCAGCCTACGCAGAGGAGAGTTGGGTGCAACATCAAGTAGAGGAATATGCCCCTGCATGGAGGCAATGGGAAATATGTTGGGCGGAGGAATATGCCCTTGTGCAGAGACGATGGGAAATACGTCGGGTGGAGGAAGATGGAATGTGGTAAGGCAGAGGAGTATCCAGCTGTGCGGAGGCCACAGGAAATACGTCCAAGGACTCGAGCATTGGAAGAAATGAAAACCATGGCACAGGAAAATCACGCGGAGTGGGCGACTAGGGTTCAATTTGTTTCTATCGAATTTGAACGAACCCTCAATTTTCTAGCGAATTTATTCGCCTTGAAGTTCCAGTTCAAGCTCAAGTTCGGGTTCAACATGAGACTCACCGAATCTAGGTCGAATTTATTCAAATTGCCTTCACATTCGGCGAATTTCAAATTTCAAGGATAAAAATCGTCGAATGCGGTGACTTAGGTTGAAGGCCCTTGGCACCTTATAAAATTCTATAAATTCGAAGCTTCTCACCACCCCTTGATCTCTTTTAAGTTTTAATCAATCTAGAGAGGCTTGATTTATGAGATGGAGACTGGTTTCACATTTGTATAACTATGACAAGTTGCCAATAAATTAGGATTTTGATTCCTTTTGATTTAAGAATGGTCAATCCCTGGAACAGAACCAACACTTCTGCTTGATTGTTGGTGGACTCCCCTAACCCCCCAGGCAAAACTTGGTTCACATTTTCCTTCGAGGTCAAAGACAACCCCCCCTCCCCCCCGACACCTGCCAACCCTTGAATCGGCTCAAGTTATTCCAGCTTTCAGCTCAGCATTTTTTTCTGTTCTGCGTTCTTTCTTCTCTCTATTCGYTTTGTTCTAACTTCTTTGTTCTGTTTCTCTCTGTTTTTTGGCCTGTYTCTCGATTCAGCTCAMGCTGCTCATTATCATTTAATTCTTGTTTGTGAATTTTGTGTATTTATGTATCTCAATTCAATAGCACACAAAACATTTCAGAAAACCATGCAATTGCAGACAAAAAATTTMTCTCTCAAAACAAACTATGAAGAAAACTTCAGTATGGCACCTAATCATTGAAGCATGGAAAAGCATGAAGAGAGAATGCAAAAATAAACTGAAATGCAGTTTATGTGGCCATAACTTTATTGGGTCTTTAACAAGAGCTATCGACTACTTGCTTTCTATCTCTAACAATAAACGAGGTGGTGTTGAAGGCTGCACAAACTTGTCTTCAGAAACCAAAGTGATACTTGAGAAGAGTATGAGACTTTTGAAAAGCAGAAGGAAAATAAAGAAGCAGAAGCAACAGATTCAAGCAGAGATTGCTAGGCCTAGAACTTCAACCCCCATTCCTTCTTTCACCTCAAACATAGCTGCAAGTCCATCTCACCCAGCAAAATCTAGCAACACAGGAATGCTTAACTCTCATTAGAAGCCCGTACAGAAACAAGAGGTTGATGATGTTGATTTTTTATTTCTTTTATGCATGTGCTATCCCATTTAACATGGCGAGGAGCTTTTACTATTTAAATGCATTTAAAAAGGTTGTTGATTTTGGGAAGGGTTGTGTACCTCTTAATTCTGAAACCTTAAGGACCACCCTTAAGGAGATCAAAAGAAAGGGTGACAAATATATTGGTTTCATTTAAAGAGTCGTGGAAACATGCATGTTGCGCAATTTTAATCAATGGATGGTTAAATATGTGTCACAGGCCACTAATTAATGTGTTTGTTTCTTGCCCTCAACGTGTATTATGCTTTAGGATAGATGATGCAATAGACCACAAGAGGACTTTGGAAAACATTTTCATGATTTTAGATGAAGCCATTTTTGAAGTTGGGAAAGAAAATGTGGTACAAGTTGTGACTGACAATATCACAAATTATGTGCGTGCTGAAATGTTGACCATGGAAAAGTACAAAAAAAATTATTGGACCCCCTGTGATGCTCACTGCCTTGATTTGTGGTAGCATGATTTAGCAAAATTTCCATGGATTAATTGTTGATTTTTCATATGAGATAATATGAGATGATATATAATCAATATATTATTACAATGATGAGTGTATATATAGAGAACATATGGTGACCATCCATGAAAGGATGCGTCCCTTGGATTATAAATAACTATTTTTCATTATTATTATTATTACTTATTATATATATTATTTAAGAATCAAGAATTATATTATTAATTATTAATCTAGGAGAATGTCTTCCCGATGTTGTCCAAACATCAACACTCCCTCTCAACGAGGGAGACATTCTACATCATGCCAAGTTTGTCTCTGAAGTATACAAACTTTACCCTAGACTCATGACACATGTCTATCAGTCCTTGGAGATGTCTCTCTCCCACCTGAATCAAGGGGAAACTCTACTTGCAGCTCTCCCTCTAAGCCAACTGACTCTCTCTGAGATCAGGCTCACTCTAGGTTCACATGTAATAGCATATAGCATCTTGAGTCTTTATCATTCCTTGTCAAATCACCATGACTAGGAAAAAGACCACACCAAGGTCATTCACCACAGGTACACCCTTGCGAGTAAATGTCATCCCGATGCTAACTAACACGTAGAGAGCACCTCAAGCACCTTGATTCCATATTATTCCTTGTCATGATCAAGGAAGGACTACGCCTGGGCCCATTTACCACCAGTACACCTTTGTGATAAATGCATCCTATCTCCCTTAGTCTGTAGCCCAATCTAGGAGGTTTGCCCGATGCTTACTAGGCACATTGTAGCAAAAAGGTATGTCACACATGGCACTCCCATGTGGACTTCTAGAGGCTACTCCCTCTAGAAACACTAGGGTCAACTCTCCATAGTGTGTTACATCAAGGTCAACTCTCTTGACGTGTCATCATGTGCACTCCACAAGGGACGCGTCCTCATGTGCTCTCCACAAGGGACGTTGGGCTATAAGCACAAACCCACTTATCTCTCTCGAATAAGTGTCCTCACATATCAACTCAAGTCGGTCACAGAGGAGTACGATCTGGACTTCTAGAGGCTACTCCCTCTAGAAACACTAGGGTCAACTCCCCATAGTGTGTGACGTCAAGGCCAACTCCCTTGACGTGTTCTCATGTGCTCTCCACAAAGGACGTTGGGCTATAATCCCAAACCCACTTATCCCTCCCAGATAAGTGTCCTCACAGATCAACTCAACTCAGTCACAGAGGAGTACGATCTGGAGAATGTCTCAGGAAGCTGCAAACATTAACACTCCCTCTCAGCGAGGGAGGCATTCTCTACCATGCCAAGTCTGTCTCGAAAGTACTCGAACTTCGTCCCAGTAAGGGGTTGGGTAAGAACATCAGCAACCTGCTCATCTGTAAGAAGGTACTGCACCAGTACTTCCTTCCTCTGCACCATGTCTCGGATGTAATGGTACTTGATCTCAATTTGTTTCGATTTGTCATGCAACACTAGATTCTCTGAGAGCTTCACACAACTCTAGTTATCACAATGAATAACAGTGGAATCCAGCACATGTCCAAATAAATCTGCAAGGAGCTTTGTGCTTCTCGATGCTCCCGTTAGCTATGTGTTTGATCTTATAGGTCCACTTGGAAGTCACTACAGACTTCCCATTGGGTCTCGGAACAATATCCCACACATCATTCTTCATGATGGATTGATACTCCTCCATCATGGCATCTCTCCATACTGGCTGACTAGATACCTCCTCATATCAAGAAGGTTCAGAATCAATGATGTGGCTCATAGCTACGGCATAGCACGAATATCTATGAGGTCTCTTGCTCTCTCGGAAGGTACCGTGAGGAGCTGCATGTCATTCTGCCTCCTGCAGAGTCTAACGAGCCCACGTAAGTCTCTTCTGACCTACTACAATATCTTTGGGAACATCAACTGGACCAAAAGGATCAACGGGATCAATTGGATCAATAGGCTCAATTGTCTCCCTCTAAACTGTTGGAGGGTGAGGGGGAGAAGGCACCATCTCCTCCTATCTCTCACTATCAATCTCCATGTGAGATCCTCTAGATCTCCTGAAGGCTACCTCCTCCTCAAAGGTAACACCTCTGCTCACCTCAATCTGTCTCTGACCAGGGATGTAGATCCAATATTCCTTTGAAGACTCATTGTACCCCACAAATGTACCCTTTCTTCCTAAAGGGTCTAGCTTGGTCCTTTTCTCTTTGGGTACATGAATGTATATTGGACACGCAAATATCCTAAGTGTCCAACCTCAAGCTTCACTCAATGAAGACCTCCTCAGGAGTCATGTTCCTCAAAGTCTTATGAGGACTTTTGTTCTGAATATACACTGTAGTCATGGATGTAGTTGATATACACAAGACTTGAGCTAGCTCATCCTACAATAGGTGGCTAGTCCCTTGGGGCTGATCATGCTAAGTCATCTTAGACCATACTTGACATATCGAGGTTCCCTCATGAAACCAATATCTAAGACATATCGAGGTTCCCTCATGGAACCAATGTCCCCCAAGACATATCGAGGTTTCCTCGTGAAACCAATGTCTTGGTTCCTTCATCTAACCATCTGAGGCACATCAGGATGAAGTCTACATTCCCTCCTACTAGTCCATACAAGACCCTCTGGGGAGAATGTCTCATGATGTTGCCTTAAACATCAACACTCCCTCTCAACTAGTTAGGTGTTTTTCCACGATGTTTTCATCTAGTAGTCCACTGACTACTCAGCAATCAACTAGTAGCACACAACTACTACCATACCATTGGTAGCTAAAATCATCTGTCACAATCTCCATGACTATGCTGCAATCAAACAGTAGCGCACAGCTCTACCACACTGCAGCTCTGCTCTGCATTCAACCGCAGCTGCTGCAGCTCCTGGCCACGCAAATTCTTTCAATTCAACTTAACATATTTCTCAGTGTAGGCATTGAACATGCAACCAATGCCACTGTCGCTCCACTCTTTGTGATCTTTCTTATAATCATTGTTGTCGAGCTTCTAAACCCTAGTGCCATAGCCTCGGGCAGCTTGCAGGGGGCAGCATTATCTCTGCCTCCACTCATGGAATCAACTAGCGCTGGAATCCACAGCGTTCAACCACGGTTTAAACAAATTTCACAGAGAGCCCCCTTTTCAAATCCTCTTTGTAGGATTGCTTAAGTCTTGATTTCGAGTAGCTTGAAGCCCTCGGTGCTTTATTCCACCAAATCCTTGCAGAGTACTAGAAAAGTCTTCAACCACTCTTCCTCTTCTCCAATATTCTCTTGCGCTCCGGAGAAAAAAGGAGATTATCAAACTCGCCTTTTTGGAAGAACCATCTTGAGACTTCAGTTGAAATCTTTTTGAATTAAGATTCAATACTACACATTCATCTCTTCTAGTATTAATGTTCTATATCTTTGGTGATTCATCTCTTCTAGTATTAATGTTCTATAGCTTTGGCGATTCATCTAACATGAAATAATGCTCTCAGTCGACATATTGTATATGCCACACACTGGGGTGCATGGGGATTCGGTCCCTTGTGCACCTCTGCGCACTCCTAGAAGCCAATACAACAATTCAAAACACCTTTTGTTTGGTAGAGCCATGCAGGTACTCGTTGGCCCTCGAGATTGGGGGGGGTCGCCTTTGTCTTGGGAATCACCGGTTGCTAGCAATTTTTGCTTTTGTGAATTGTGGTAACGAATCGGGCCAAGCATCTTTCAACACCACGATTTTACAAATCTAGTGACATAGAGCCACATTAAACCTTGCATGCAACTTTTGTTGAACATGGATTTTACACCTCCACGAACTGGTGGCACTTTCCGTGTAATTTTGTGGCACAACCCTTCAGCTCCCGATGCACTATTTTTTATAATTTCCTAGAATTGAACTCTGCACACTCGTAGCACAAGTATGTCGATCCGGTGGCAATTACTTTGCACATTTATGGTATCACATCTACGCTATTGATCCATTCCACTACTACAATCCCTTGCTTACAAAATTAGAGATTTCAAGCCTAATCTTCCACTAAATCGAGCAACTATGCTGCAATTTGATTGCATTCCTTTGAGTGGATCAATAGCGCATCTGCTACGATCAGTGGTAGTTTCTCTGCCAACTATGTAGCTAAACTCGTGGACATCAACGCCCAAAACTTCAATAGCGAGCAGCAAATCGGAATTTCTCTACTCCTACTCCTACGCCTAAGCACATGTAGGACAGTATTCTCACACATAGGACACCCACTCAACTTGCTCTGATACCATGTTGATTTTTCATATGAGATAATATGAGATGATATATAATCGATATATTATTACAATAATGAGTCTTCCATTTATAGAGAACATATGGAGACTATCCATGAAAGGATGCGTCCCTTGGATAATAAATAACTATTTATTATTATTATTACTTATTATATATATTATTTAATAATCAATACTTATATTATTAATTATTAATCTAGGAGAATGTCTTCCCGATGTTGTCCAAACATCAACATTAATGAGGCAATTCATGAGGGGAAAACAATTGCCAACTTCATAAACAACCATCACCTCACATTGAGCTTCTACAAGCAACATGCATCTAGAGACTTATTGAGGCCATTGTGATATCAAATTTGCCACATATGACATACTTTGAAAAGAGTGATTGAAGAAAACTTAAAAGGCAAGTCTAAAATTTGTTATCTACAACAACGAGTGGGAGAGATCTCATCTTTCAAGAGATTTTAAAGGGAAGGTGGTGGAAGAAATCATTTTAAGCAACAACTTTTAGAGTAGTGTTGCAAAGGTTTTTAAATTGTGTGACCTAATTGTTGATATGCTCTGCATGGTTGGTAGTCATACTCCTTTGATGGGTTTTATTTATGAGGGCATGGATCGTTGGAAGGAAACCATTGCCAATGCATTTAATAATGTTGAACATGAGTATAGGGAAATATGGGAGATGATTGATGCAAGATGGAAGGTGACACATAGCCCTTCACACGCAGTAGCATGTTATTTGGACCTTAGATTACCCACGTTAAAAAGAAATAATGATAAGGAAGTCATGAGTGGCCTTTATTAGGCTATTGATGTTGATGTTTTAGTAGCATCGGACAAGTACTTCCAGGTGTGTTTGTGTCTAACACGTGGGAGTCGTCATTATTGCCTCTCAGAATCTTAGGAGATTCATTTTATTTAAGTGAATGTACTTTTGTAATAAAGTGAGATTAATTTAATTAAATGCTAAGGTTTTTGGCATTAGTAATTAAATTAAGTCATAGCCGTTAGATCTAAAGTGAACGCGGGATTAGATCTGAGTCGTTGATCACTTTGGAGATATAGGGTTTTGGATTTAGGGTAAACTCAAGGTTATAAAAGGCAACCTATGAGAGAGGATGAGACACACAGATACACATAGAGGGAGAGAGTGAGCTCTCAATGATTGGGTGGAGAAGGACATTCATCCAAGTGTGCAGGGCAAGGTTCGAGGAAAGGAGCAAAGGGGCAGCAAGGGAGATAGCAGCCAACCAGCAAGATCGAAGGACTGATCTTGAGGTTTGTAGGGCTTGGCTATCTGTTGTTTTGTATTCCTCAAGTGGGCCATTATCCCAGGACGAGAGCCCACAATAATAATAATAAATCTCACAGAATTGGTTTTCCCTTTGGGGTTTTTCCAGGGGTAATTTACCCAGAAATTTCATGTGCAATGTGTTTGGTTTCTGTTTTACTTGCTTCCACTATATGTTTCATTAAATAACTCAACTGTGCTTTTATTCAATAAATCAGTTTTATTCAAAATTATTTGTCGGTGTTGGGTTACGATAAATTAGCATGGTATCAAAGCTTGGTCTCTAAAGAGAAGTCAGTTTGCACATATCTTGAATTTGCAGCACAGGAAAGAATTAATTTTGTCTACAGGAGTTGCGGGGTAAAAATTAAACCCAGAAATTAAAATTTTAAAAAAAGGGGTGAAGTACATCGTATGGCTGCATGATCTGCTAAGAAGATACGTCCGAACGGGCTAAGGTAGTGGCTCGAGCAAGTGGTTGCAGAAGATCCACTTGTGGTGCAGGTGTTGAGGGAAGGATCAGGCCGCTGGGCTTGGTAGCAGACGACAACGACGGAGGGCATGGCTGCTAGGTAGTGTAGTCGTGGAGTCAATGTCGT
>JZKD02S1674787.1:214807-225611 GCA_000966675.3 Picea glauca
ACAGGGTTGAAGAAGGCGCGTGGAGGTTGGGTCATGGAGCAGGTCGTCGCCAACAGCAAGCCAGCTAGTCATCGCAGCAGCAAGAAGACGCAACAGAGGATCCACAGTTTGGGCAGCTAGCAGTCGTTGGCCAGCAGGGATGCCAGCAAGTCAAGACAGTCGTCGAGCAACCCAGAAAATAGTCGAGCAAACCCAGGAAAACTCGGGCAGCAGTTGAACAGAATGCAGGGAGCCCCGGGCGACAACAAAAGGCTGCAGGCAACCCTGGGCATCCTAGGACAAGGATCCGAGCAACGGGAAGCAGGTCCGAGCAACAGGTAGCGGGTCTCGGGCGGGAATCTGGGCAGCTAATAAATTTTTTCAGTTTTCGTGCCTAAGGGGCTAGGCACATTTTTCGTGTATTTTTCAAATCAAATCTTGGAGATGGTAGCAGTCGAGTTGAGGTATGAGGACCGGTTGGAGGGTGCCTCTAACTTTATTTCGTGGAAAGCACGGATCATGTTTCTCCTAAGGGAGAAAGCACTGTGCAGTCGTGCAAAGATCGCAGTGACCGCGCCAACAGATCCTGCAGCGCTGGCCAAGCATGAGACAAGGGAGGCCCTGGCAATGCAGATGATCTTAGATTCGGTGAGGGATCATCTTATACCTCAGCTATCTAAGAAAAAGTCAGCCCATGCCATGTTCTCAACTCTGACAAATCTGTTTCAGAGTAATAACGAGAACTGAAAGATGGTATTGAAGGACCGACTCAAGAACACCAAGATGTCCAAGACTGATTCAGTGACCAGTGATCTCACCAGGATCACTCAGGTTCATGATCAGCTAGGGGCAGTCATCGAGACAGCGTCACATGTGGAGTTGGTGAGGGTAGCCTTGAATGGTTTCACCAAGCCTTGGACTTAGTTTATCGAAGGCATTTGTGCTCGAGAGAAGCTTCCAAACTTCGAACGATTGTGGAATGATTACATCCAGGAGGAGACTTGTCAAGAGGCTCTGAAAGGCCCGCAGGAGGATGGTGATGGGGAGAACCTTGCACTTGCCAATCAAGAAAAGAGGGGCAAGGGGAAGGTCAAGATGAACACACTTGGAGATTCATCTTCACAAGCTGGCACAGGGAAGGACCTATGTAAGGTCAAGTGTTTTCACTGTCATAAGAAGGGACTCTATGCTTCACAGTGTCAAGAGAGGAAGAAGGGCGGAAACAGGACGCAAGCAAAGGTAGTTGCGTCAACAAAGGCTCGAGCGGATGAGTTTGCCAAGAAGTTTGAACACACAGAGTTCTTACTTGTTTCCCAGACTTCCTTGGGAACCATATCAATTGGTTTGTGGTTGATAGATAATGGAGTCACATGTCATATGACAGGAGCACGGGAGTTGTTCAAGAGCTTCACAGAGTCAGACTCAGACGTGCATGTGGAACTTGGTATGGGCACCAAGCATGCAGTGACGGGATCTAGGACAGTACCATTCCAAATGGAGTCAAGAGGCATGTTGAGAGTGATGAACATGCTATGGGTACCAGAACTCAGGAGGAGTGTGCTCTCAGTCCCAACAATTGAGAAGAAGGGCTTTGAAATAAGTCACCTGACACGATGACACAAGTCACGGAGGACACAAAAATACAAGTATCCGATACGTGAAATTTTGACCCCGAAAACAAGACACAGAGGACATGTGTATATATATATATATATATATATATATATATATAATAAAAAGTGTATATATGAAAAAAAATTGAAAAATACACATACAAAAATGAAATTTAGACATAAAGATTCATATTTTGTTAGAAACAGAAGATTTACATGATACAAAATTTTAAACATGTAACATAAATGTTAAATCATGATTCATTATACATTGTAACATCAATGATGATCAAATGACAAACATTGAACACACAAGAAATTAGAACCATAAGTTGCAGCATTCCCCATCTCACTAAGTCATCAAAAGCAAAATGCACATAGATATTGAGTCAGTGTCACTGATACTATAGGTGGGAATACCAATGGAAAATACAAAATAGCCATAAGGTAGATAATAGAACCATAGATGGAAGAAACTCATAGCTCATGAGTCGCGACTGTCAGTAGTCCTCCATGTCATAATCATCAAGATTAGCATCACTACAAGAGCTCTCTCCACCATCCTCCTCCTCTATATCCAATGCAATCTGTGCATTTGTTGGTGTGGAGGATGACCCCTCAAGAGGATCACCATCATCAAAAGTGACTGGCTCTAGCACTGGTTCATTAAGATCCAAGTTGACTAATGCCAATTCAACACTGTTGTCCAAACCCATATCATCAAAAAACACATCCCACATCTTTGTCTTTCTCTTCAACCATTCTTCTCTCTACATGTAAATAAGATGGAGGTTGGTGTGCGCATACACCACTAAGTCACCTAAAATGATAACAAAAAGAAGATTTCAACAGAAGAATTTATACTTGAGTGAAGGGTATGGTTTTACTAGGGTCATGACAAAAGAGTTCAACAATCAATGCCACCAACATCAAGGTACATAAAAGGCTTGGTGTTCTTGAGTAAATGACAGTTCCATACCATCGTGATAGAATCCAATGGAAACATTGCAATCCTGCCAATTTTGAAATCTTGAAAAATTAAGTCTGTTGAATTTTGAATGGGACCTAAAATTCTACTTTCTCCTTATGAAATCCAATGAGGTTGGAACCACTTTCAAACATCCTAAAACAATTAATGGTAATGTTAAAAATTTAAGTAAATGGATGAAAATGAAAGATAAAGGAAAATGTCACTTTTAAGAATTTAATATTACCATTAATTATTAGATCTCAATCGTTGATCACTTTGGAGATCTACGGTTTTGGATTTAGGGTAAACTCAAGGTTATAAAAGGCAGCCTATGTGAGAGGATGAGACACACATATACATATAGAGTGAAAGAGTGAGCTCTCATTGATTGGGTGGAGAAGGACATTCATTCAAGTGTGCAGGGCAGGTTTGGAGGAAATGAGTAAAGGAGCAGTAAGGGAGATAGCAACCAACAAGCAAGATCAAAGGACTGATCTTGAGGTTTGTAGGGCTTGGCTATCTGTTGTTTTGTATTCCTCGGGTGGACCATTATCCCAGGACGGGAGCCCAGAATAATAATAATAAATCTCACAGAATTGGTTTTCCCTTCGAGGTTTTTCCAAGGGTAATTTACCCAGAAATTTCATGTGTTGTGTGTTTGGTTTCCATTTTATTTGCTTCTATTATATATTTCGTTAAATAACTTGGCTGTGCTTTCATTTAATAAATCAGTTTTATTCGGAATTATTTGTCGGGGTTATAATAAATTAACAATTTGAGAGGTTGAATCCATATCCTATTATTGCAAATAAGTATAAAGACCAACTTAGAGCTTACAGGTTAGCAAAGGGGATATTTGGAAGTGCTTCAGCCAAGGAAGACAGACCTAGTACTACTGCATATAACTAGTGGGATTTTTATTGTGTAGAAGCCCCTAAATTGAAACATTTTGCAATTCATATCTTGAGCCAAGTGGCAAGGATAAAGTGCCTCCACATGTGAAAGGAATTGGAGCAACTTTAACCATATTCATGTTGATTTTTCTATATGAGATAATTTATTACAATGATGAGTGTTCCATATATAGAGAACATATGGTGACCATCCATGAAAGGATGCGTCCCTTGGATAATCAATAACTATTTATAATTATCATTTGCTTATTATATATATTATTTAATAATCAATAATAATATTATTTATTATTAATCTAAGAGAATGTCTTCCCGATGTTGTCCAAACATCAACACTCCCTCTCAACGAGGGAGACATTCTGCATCGTGCCAAGCTTGTCTCTGAAGTATACAAACTTCGCCTTAGACTCATGACACTTATTTGTCAATCTTGGGAGATGTCTCTCTCCTACCTGAACCGAGGGGAAACTGCCACTACGACTCTCCCTCTGAGCCAACTGACTCTCTCTGAGATCAAGCTCACTCTGGGTCTGCATGTGATAGCACCTAGCATCTTGAGTTTTTATCATTCCTTGTCAAATCACCATGACTAGGACAAAGACCACACCAAGGTCGTTCACCACAGGTACACCCCTGTGAGTGAATATCAGCCCGATCTAATTAACACATGGAAAGCACCTCAAGCACCTCGAGTCCATATTATTCCTTGTCCTGATCAAGGAAGGACTACGCCTGGGCCCATTTACCATAAGTACACCTTTGTGATAAATGTATCCTGTCTCCCTAGGTCTACAGCCCAATCCATCAACACTCCCTCTTAGTTAAGGAGGTATCTTTCCATAGTAGTACACAACTACTGTCCAGTGGTACACAACCACTACTAGTAGCACACAGTTATTGTCTAGTGACACACAGTCACTGCCAGTGGTACAAAACCACTATAGTAGTACACAACTACTATCCAGAGACACACAGTCTCCGCCAGTGGTACACAACCACCGTAGTAGCAAAAGGTTTGTCACACATAGCACTCCCATGTGGACTTCTAGAGGCTACTCCCTCTAGAAACACTAGGGTCAACTCCCCATAGTGTGTGACGTCAAGGTCAACTCCCTTGACACATCGTCATGTGCTCTCCACAAGGGACGTTGAGCTATAAGCCCAAACCCACTTATCCCTTCTCAAATAAGTGTCCTCAAAGATCAACTCAACTTAGTAATAGAGGAGTGTGATCCGAAGAATGTCTGTCACACATGGCACTCCCATGTGGGCTTCTAGAGGCTACTGCCTCTAGAAACACTAGGGTCAACTCCCCATAGTGTGTGACGTCAAGGTCAACTCCCTTGACATGTCCTCATGTACTCTCCACAAGGGACATTGGGTTATAAGCCCAAACCCACTTATCCCTTCTCGGATAAGTGTCCTCACAAATCAACTCAACTCAGTCACAGAGGAATACGATCTGAAGAATGTCTCAGGAAGCTGCAGGAAAATGGTCCTTCAAAGAAATAAGGGTTCCTGTGTCAGGGATAATGACCCTTGTTGTCAGTTGTCTTGCTGCCCAATGCCTACTACAGTCACTGTTGTCATCTTCAAGTCTTGACTGCTTAAAAATATTACATCGTTGTCCCACACTGGAGCAAGACCATCCACTGGTTCAATATGAATTTTGAAAAGCATTTTTGCAAGGGCGAAAAGGCTTTCCATTTATTTTGGCAATGAGGAGAACGGCTGCAGCTCTTCCTCGTTTATGTCATACTTCACCTCATGAAACCACTCGCTACAAAAGCAAATATCCTTAGTTTCTTCAGCATATTTTTCTTATGTGATTAAGCGTGTGTTGTGGATATTAGGGTTTCCAAACCCTATTATGCTTCATGCCAACTCTTCTATCTGGAATCGGATACATAATACTTCCCATAGGAGAAAACAACCACTGTCATGCTTGTCCAGTGGTCTCCTGGCACAATTGATCAATGGTTAAATACAGATAGGCAAAATGCTTGCCCATGTATGGTACCTAAGGTCTGTCTCAAAACCAAAGGATTCAAAAACCTTAACAATATAAGTTGGTGTCGCGGTCTTTGCTATATCAGCTATGACATATGAATAATATCATCACGATTGAGTTGGCAGCCAGTAACAATTATAGCATGGGAAAACTAATAGAGGAAAAGATTTTATTTGATTTCGATGATGAAGTTATCGAGGATGAGGAAAGAAGCTCAAATCCTTCGTCATTGCCCACCTATTCTTCATGCAAAATATCAAAACACTATAAGCAGATCGTATGTTGGCAATGGATGCTTCGTATACCAAGCCTCTTCAGACCAATTTTCTTATGCTCAGTCCTGGGCAAACTACAGACGTACTTCTCACTGTCAATCAAGGTATCGGCAGATACTATATGGTTGCCCGTGCATATTCAGTGGGCAAGGAGTTACGTTCGATAACACACCTGTCTTGCATCATTTTGCAGACCATCTCAATGTCATTCCACCTGCCAGCTCCACACAGAAGTAGTAGGCTTCATTGGCATTCTATTGATAAAATCCTGTGCCTTATCAAATTGCCCAGCACGAGCAAGAAGGTCAACCATGCAACCATAGTGCTCCATTGTACGTATTACATGATAAGATTTTTCTCATGCAATCAAAGTATTTCTGGCCCTCATCTATTAGACCTGCATGGCAGCATGCAATCAAAACGCAAAGTGATGTGACATGGTCTAGGTTTATGCCAGAGTTTTGCATTTGTTCAAAGACTTTGAGGGCTTCCCTACCAAAACCATGCATCGCATATGTTGAAATCATGGATGTCCAGGAAACGGCATTTCGTGAAGTCATCCTGTCGAATAAAGCACATGCCTTGTCTATGTTTCCACATTTTGCATGCATGTCTACAAGGGTACTCCCCACAGAGACATCAGTCTGAAATCCACTTCTAATTATTTCTCCATGGATTTCCATACCCTGTTCTAAAGCTGCAAAGTTACATGCATATGTCAAAAAAAGCCTCAGAAGCTCGACGTCATGCCCATTCTGTGCATATCCCACCATCATAACTGTCCACGATATTGTATTTCGGTGAGGCATTTCATTAAATATGATGCATGCCTTCTCTATGCTGCCACATCTGACAGATTCATTGCTTCAAAAACATCACGTGCCTGCTCTAAGCTTGCACATGCTGGGAGAATACTAGCAAATGTGAAGTGATTGGGTTGGACTCTTGTCTGTTGCATTTGATAAAATAACCTCAATGCCTCATCACAGAGCTCATCCCTAGAGTATGCCGCAACAATTGTATTCCACAAAACTAAATCTCGTTGAGGCAATTTGTCAAACATATTGTGTGCATCGTCTATTCTCCTACTCTCGTAGTTTTCCATTCACTGGGCCCTCCCGTGAGGGAATCAAGCCTAGTCCCGCTCTGATACCATGTTGATTTTTCTATATGAGATAATATGTTATTACAATGATGAATGTTCCATATATAGAGAACATATGGTGACGATCCATAAAAGGATGCATCCCTTGGATAATCAATAACTATTTATTATTATCATTTACTTATTATATATATTATTTAATAATCAATAATTATATTATTAATTATTAATCTAAGAGAATGTCTTCCCGATGTTGTCCAAACATCAACATTTCAGTCCAATAAAAGAAAAAGGTTATTATCTGGATAGTTGGGAGATCTTGTTTATGTTCATGGTAATTTGCAGTTGGCTTTCAGCAGAGTGGCCAAAGATACAACTAATTCCTCTTCTCCATGGTTCAAGCCTGTTCCAACTGTAGCAGAAGATTAGGATGATCTTGACATTGGTCAGGATGGTGAATCTAAAATTACTAGTGATGAATCTGATCGTGATGATTATAGTGCCTTCACTTCCCCATGTGCTCTTGATGATTTAAAGCTTTATGATGCAACAACTAGGCCACGCAAACACCAAGAATAAAAACTCTGTTCCTGGTTTTATTTTTTTGTAATCTTAACTTTGGGGTTATAAACTTATAGACATTATGGACATCTTTTTAAATTTTGAACTTTGTACAATACGTTATGCTTCTATTTGCAATTTGCAGTAGCACTATATCTCTAATGAGAGCATAGTATTTACTGTTTCATCAAGATTCATATATGTTTACTATTTTGAAATTCAAAAAATATTGTCTACTTCTCTTTGCAATTTGCAGTTGCATTATGTCTATAATGATTCATGGTATTTACTATTTATCATACATCAATCACTCAATGTATCATACATGTTAGAACTCAGCAACTTTCAGCAATTTCAATGTTTTTAAATTTTGAAATTCCAAAAAAAATTGAAATATATATATTGACTGCAGGAGCATCCAACCTGCTAATCCCTTCGAAGAACATACGTGTGCAGACGAAGAGGAAGGGCCGGTGAGCAGAGAAGAGAAGATAATGGAGGAGCGGTCGGATCCTCACCCCAGATCAACAGTTGGGATCCCCATGGGGTTTAAACTCGCTCTATGAGTCGGAGAGCCAACAGGAATCTGCAGAGTTTACAGCAGCCAATCCTCTTTCCTTTAGACAGACGAGAATTCACCCACATAAATCTTCATTGGAAGTGACAGCAGGATAATAAGGGACCGACATCCCCTTTGAGACTTCCACATGATGAGATGGTCAGTGAATTCAAGGAGATTGAGGCTTGGGGTTATTCACTTGCCCCTTGTGTAACTGGTGGGCCATTCTCCACATGGCGGTGTTCAAGTGGATCTTCCATGTGATGGTTTTTTGGCAAGAAAAAGGTGGACAGCCCCCAAGAGCTTTACATAACCACCCTGTTGTATTTCGTTTGGCAGGGAAAATAAAAGGAGAGGAAAAGGTTTGGTTGGTGGGGAAAATAAAAGGAGAGACATGGAAAGAGGTATGTGAGTATGGGGACCCTATTAAAAGTCGGAGCCCGTGAAATAAGGGAGCTCATTCATTTTGGAAGAGGCTCTCATTCATTTTGGAAAGTGCTCTCACAATATTGAAAAGGCAGAGAGAGACATGGAGAGAAGAAAAGAAAATGGGAGGAGAAGAGGGAGAAATTCAAGATGAGAGAAGAAGAAGGGGGAGAGCAGCACAAACCCCAGTTGAAAGAAATTGGTACCAGCAGAGGAGGCTTGGTAGAACCATTTCTTGGGAAGGAAAAAGAAGCAGTTCCAGCGACAGTGCTAGGTAGAACTGCGAAGGAAAGAAAAGAATTGGGCCTGTAGCTCAAAGAGTGGAGGAAGGCCGGTGAACCTGGTGAAGCGAAGAAGAGGACCAGCAGTTTGTTGGGTAAATCAAAAGAGCCCATAGTTCTTGGAGAAGAAGCAGAATTGAAGAAGAACACACAGCTACTGTGAGGATAGAACAGTTACATTATACAAATAGAAATCTGTTGTGCTTTTGTGCGGTTGATGTAAGCCCAGCCAAGACTTGACCGGCAGGCATCCTGTGAGGAATGGTTTGGCCCTGTTATGTCATATTGTAAGTGCCATAGCAGCAAGACCCCATTTGAAGCTGCATGTATATGTAATTTCATTTCCAGCTTAATAGAAAGAAACCCTGTGTTGTTTTTTGCTTCTTGTGTTGTTGTGTTTTAATTTGCTGCCAGCTTGCTGTGCATTGTTGAAGGGTTTAGGTAGCTATATGACGACTGCTTTTTTCTGTGTTTAATTAGCTTCCAGTGAGTTGTTTTAATTGCTTTTGTTGCTTGTGAGAGTACCCCGCACTCTCACTGTGTGAAGCCCTGAAGAGCAGTGTTTTCTGTGTCTGGATTGCAGGCAGGGTAAGTTTATAATTCCACCGTGCCATTGACGAACTAAACAGCAAATTTTATCCAAATTTCATTGTCATCAAATTCAAACATGAACCAAATGACCTAGGATATAGATATTGAACCATATCTGTATGGGTCCAAAAGGGGGTAGTATGGATCCCGTATCATGGCTTAGATGTTAACCATAGTAAATATAAAAATCATGACCTTTAGTGCTTACAATGAAGCAAACTCACCAAATTCATCTCTCCTTCAAAATTGAAACTATCAGTATTCATACCTGACATCCTTCACTACAATTTTTAGGATCCACCTTTTTCTGGAAATGCTGCTTACAGTAACTTACAGTTTTCCTTCAGCTAAGTTGACGTGCTATGAGGGGCATTTCTATGACGTCAATATCACCTAGAACCCACCTTTAGAGTATACCCAACCTAACAAATTTGCATCTATACAGGGTTTGCTTACCTGCCTATTAAAACCGCACCAAAATCAGTGAATCTGGTCAAAATGCAGGCAAACAAAAACCATAAGCAAACCTTATGTTAATAACAACAGCACAAGAACCACAGTTAACATCTAATTAATCACAGAAACCACTATCCGCAACCAAAGAGTTCACAGAAGATCAGAAGCAAAGAATTGGCGCACCAGGAACTTCAATCAGCAATTGACATGTGGCAGGCATATAGGGCCATTATAAAGGGCATACATTGGCCTCAAAATGAATGTTTAAGCACCCAACTTACTCTGTTGCCTATAAATAGGCCATGTGAAGCATTATATGGTCATACCAATCATCATTAACTCATGATATTGCTTTTGGGGAGGGTTGTAGGGCATTTTATGACAGGTTTTCTAATTCTGAAGTCGGTCGCCCTCATGCTAATGAGGTTACTCTACATTGATATTGCAATATCAGGTGTAGAAAGCTTGAGGGAAGATCCTAGGCATTGCTTGACCATTGTATATCACACGGCACTTCTTCTTGTTTCTTTTTGAACTTTTGAACCCAAAAATAAATCCAGCTGCAACTTTTAAAACCAAAATATTCATTGCTAATCATCATTAGGGCTCGAGAACCCTGTTTTGTCAAAGAATGAATGGTAAGCTTAGCTGTTTGTAAGTAGTACGCTAACTAGCCCCAAGGGTTAGCTCAATCAGTTGAACAATCCGCCCAGGGCATGTTTCCAATGGGGAGGCCATAGGTCACAGATTTAAATCCGCTCTAATCCCTTGGCGTTACCAGCTGTTTGGGGCTGGTGATTGAGCCACCCTCCATCTGGATATTCCAGGGAAAAGGGGGGATCCCACGAGGTTTCCTTCAAAAAAAAGTAGTATTCTAACTACATGATTTAGTATGGCTGCCGAATGTCTTATGCAATATAAGCTTGAAGACATCTATGTCAGTATACAACCAAAAAAAAATTGCTCCAATAGCTGAAAGGATACATCTATCTCCGTGTGTGCACTGATATCTCCATTCATAATCCTCCTAGTGTTAGACTTTGAAGACTCTTTTAGGGAGATG
>JZKD02S1674787.1:226023-259833 GCA_000966675.3 Picea glauca
GTTTTTTTAAAGTAAAAATCGCCAGGCCCAAAAAAGCGCGATTTTGCCGATTTTTGGCATTTAATCGCCGATTTCTTCTTCTAGGATTTATAATCATTCTTGAAAGTCGAAACGGTCATCACTTTTGTCAATGACTAGTCTTTTATTATGCTCGGTGCTCTTTTACTTCCATTATAACAACCTGCTGGTTTCCACTTCTCATGGTACATCTTGATACAACAATGGTTAACTACTACTTAGTACTAATGACATTCTGATTTGCTTCCGGATGGGGTAAAAGGGAGGCACCCAACGGTACTTGTTGTACTAGAGGCAGGTGGGAGCTATCAAATCAACATGCGGAGGATACATTTAAGGGAGAATGTACCTCTACTGGACATCATAGTTTTGCATGGAGAGCCAAAACAACCCATTTCTGTTTACTGTGGGATTTAATACCCAGTTCTAGATGGTTCGAGGCACTCATGCCAAACAATGGAATACAGTTCCTCCAATGTATACACCTGGTGTGCTCTGCAGGATAAGACGAAGTTTGATTTGGCAAGACAGAGTGAAGAGGTGGAGTCATGCTTGGCTCTTGCAGAAGGTTAGGGCAGCAGGACAGATGGATTACACGCCACCTCAACTGGTGTATGAGCCCTGGAAAACAGAAAGGAGTCAGAGGATCACAAGAGGGGGAGACCACTGAAGAGCCAGCAGGGAATGAAGAAAAGCGAAAGGGTTCAAAGTAATTGAACCAAGAAAACAGAGACAGAGATGATTGCCACAGGTTACCAATTCCGGCACTCTGAGAATAACAGGAAGCATGTGGAGCTTCAGAAATCTCACATCCAGAAGAAGCGTCCTCAGACTCCAGATCAGGAGGTAGATGAAGTAGTAGGTTGGGTCATCCCTGACCCTAGACACTCCAGAGGAAGAGACTCCAAGTATGCCAAAATTGTAGGCCTATACTGGCATGTGAAGGAGATAATAGCATGTAACATGGGCAGGGAAGAGGCTAACCCAATTCCGGTAGATTGAGCAATTGGAAAACATGTATGATGCTTTTATCAATGTTGTTCTAAGCTCAGACAAGAGGGACTTCTGAGGAGGATATAAGAGTTGAGGATGATGTTGAAGAGCAGGTGCTGCTGTTGATGCCATTTTAATGAAGGCAGGGACTCCATCCAACCCTATCCCCCTGGATACTGAATGCCAAGAGTGATCCTTGGGCCCAAACTGTGTCATTCTGTTTTATGAATCAAATTGTTTTCGCTCAGCTTATGGGCTTTCATTCCTCTTAGTTTCTGCACTTTTATGACTGATAGTTTTTGAATCTTAAGGACTCTCCGTTTATTTTTATGGGCTTTCATCCTGGTTAGTTTTTGGATCTTCAAAACTAGACTTTTCTCGCAGTTCTCAGAAAATATTAAAGATGGCAATGCCTTATCTTGTTTGGCTTGCATTCTGCCGATTCTTAGTGGCCTCACACTCAGCTAAATTGTACTGTTTACCTGTATATATTAATAAAGTAGAAGCTAACTTAACAAAAAATAATGACATTCTAAGTTCCTAGGTAAATGTCCTAACATGATAGTCGTAACAACCAACAATATGTATTCTCCTGTTTGCATTAAACAATATATAGACACGATTATGGTAATCTTATATACAGCTATCATTGGAAAAAGTACCCTCTGGGTATGGGGTAAAGTGCTAAAAGTTATAATACTATAGACATCATAATAAAAAACAAAAAACAAATGACAAGTATGAAAAATGCAGCTCGACAATAAATTAAAAGATTCACCTTAGTAAAGAAAGAACCGCAAAGCTCAGGGGCTCGATACCACCTGGTTGCCACATAATCCTGCAATGAGATCCACTCAACATCAACATTTGGTGAAAAAAGAAAATGGAAAGAAAAGTAAACATTTTTTTAAAGTATTGCCCCACAGTCAGAATTGGCTACTATCAGAACCTAAATGTCCTCTCTAACATTGACTAGAGAATATGCATCATTTAGTGTGTCAAGTGCATAGAGCATCTCATCTCATCTCAGATGATAGTCAACAAGACAATAAACACTGATATGTTTGGCCCAAAAGCCATGCAAAGCATATCATACACCTAAGAATTGGCTCCTCTCCCATGAAAGCTGATACCATCAACATTCTCCTTTCTCAGCGTTTGAACTGGCATGCTGATGAGAGCTCATATCTTAAAGGAAAGCAAGTATCATAGACCAAACACCTCAACAGATCATATCATCCAGATTGGCAGCAGGACTCTAAACATGAAGAGAAAAAAATCCCTCTCTTCACCATTCCAGCTAGATATTCACACGATATCCAGGGTGAGAGAAATTACCGTCCAGAAAATGGCAGATGGAGCATCATTGAAGGAGACTCGCGCAAGCCCAAAGTCACATATTTTCAATTTACAGTCAGCATTTGCCAAAATATTTTTCGGTTTCAAGTCACGATGAAATACATTTGCTGTAAGAAAACCATAAAAACATTTCATCAAGTAAAACAATGAGACTTCCAATAAACAAAATCCCCATGAAAAAAATTGTGCTAGGATTGGATGCAGATCTTGCAGGAGAGATTTTCAGACCTGTGTGAATGTACTTCAGAGCTCTAAGAAGCTGATACAGAAAGAACTGATAGTGTTCAGGTGTGAGATCATCATTTGCTTTAATAACTTGGTGAAGATCAGACTCCATCAATTCAAATACAACATATATATCTTTGAATTCCCGTCGAGATGGAGGAAGCATAATGTGCTTAATCTCAACAATGTCTGGATGGCGAAGCAGCCTAAGGAGCTTGATTTCTCTCAGAATGCGTGTGGCATCAGATACATGTTCAAATACATCATTAATCTTCTTAATTGCCACCTTCTCACCAGTATGAGTATCAATTGCAGAACTTACTACACCATAGCTTCCCTTGCCAACAACCTCCTGTATCTGGTATCGGTTTGCCTCACCGTACTCAGTGAAGAATTCTGTCTCCAGCGAGCTCTGGAATATGACAAGAGTGCCATTAGTATCAGACCATTTGTACTGTGTTGCGAACCAAGATAATTCGCATTGCCCAAAGAAAAATCTGGAAGATCTCCAACATGATAAGATCATTATTAGCAGATGACATTTGATTCAGTCTTACAAGCCAAGATATATCTGTAATTAAAGGGGCCATTCAAGCTCTTGCCTGCCAACAGTTTACATGCTTAATTTCTGAGGCCCAGCATCATGTATCATACAAAAGCATATATCCTGAATATTTTGAAAAACTAGATTTAATGGGAAGTTTGCTGCATTGGGACTGGCCATACACAAGTATGTCATTTTTCTTGCACAAAATATAGAGCTAGTCTGATATTAGTCATGTCTGCAGATGCTGGAGAGATGCTATTCGATTCTGAATATTTTGGGCTCAAAACTCAATGGGTGTAAAGTTGTAAACAGAAAAAATATTGAGCAACGGTTACAGACGGATTACAAAATTTTAGGTAAAAAAGGTCATAACGGGAAATGAAAACAGGCATGCCTAATTAAATGTGAAATTTGAATCTTAAGCAATGCTGCAAAAGTAACAAGCATATGGTGATAAAAAACCCCTCTGATAGATAAGTAAGATAAGTGTATTAATGTCCAACAAATGACCAAAAGTAGGTCAGCGTTACTGTTCAGTACATATGTGGTAAAACGAAGTGGGAATGCAAAAAAAAAATGCCACTCCTATAAAAGCAAGAAACAAAGCTGATCTGTAAGATCTGGGCACAACTAACATAATGCTATAAGGAAAATACAATGCTCTAGAACCAAGTGAAAGAGAGTCTCAGGGATCAAAGTGCCTGCCATCGGACCGGGGAGAGAGGGGGTCCTCCTCTGAAGATTCAAGTGAAGCTCTCCTACCATCTAAGGCTGAAGGAAAGAATCTCTGTATAGAAATCTGGCTGCAAAAGCTGGATCTGGCCTGGATGATGTCTCTCTGTCTAGAAGAGGTGATCCGCTATCTATATCTGGTGGAGGGGGGCTGCCTACTGGTCAAGCATGAACTATCCCGAAGCCTCATACAACAACCGCTCATGGGTCTCACGGTCGGGAGTTGTGCTACCCCCCAAGGTCTCACCAATATGGGCATTCGAATGGTGCTGCACTCTGCCTATCTTTTGGTGCCCCTATCCACTAGGAGCACTGGAAAGAAAGATGTGATCCTCTAACTAGTGTCTGGTCGGGTAGGGGGCTGGAGGATGTAAGCTCTGAGCCTGAGTGCCTCTCCTAGATACAATGCTAAGCACCATTGATATGGATATTGAAAAAAGGTTGAGAGGAAGTTAGACTCTCTAAATAGGCAATGGAACCCCCCACATATCTCATAGTAGCAAGGGCATCTGAATATAAAGTGCTCCTCTATCTCTGTCTCCTATCTGTTACAACAAAATCTAGCACCCTATATGATGTAAAGTCACAAGCATCAAGGAGTTAGTCTTGTGCAACTCGGGAAGGCTACCCACTGTCACCTCAGTAGCTCTTCCTCTCACTTTTGATTGGCTCTTCTCCAACACAAGGGGAGTATCACTAAATAGGATTGCTAAGGGTATGGAGTCCAGGCACAAGGTGATTTATTGAAGAGCAAGACCAAGCAAAACGAATGTTGTAGCAATAGTGAAAAAGTGAATGGGCTGAGGAAAGTACGATGGAGGTGAATCCCTAAGACCAGTGCCTACCAAATATTGGGCCAAATAGAGTCAAGGAAATATGGATCTAAGAGGACCAATGCATGAATATGTAAGGTAAAGGAGGGCTGATATATTTGCCACAAACAAATCTTTGCTTGTTGAAAATTATGGCAGAAAATTACCTTGGAAGACTAGGGGTGCCATTCATTTGTTATGAAGGTGAGATCATGTTACTCTAGCGACAAGGTTTATTAGATGCAAGCTTAACACAACAACAATAGATATAAGCGGGGTTTATCCTCACATTACACTATCTAAATGACACACAGTTCATTACAAGGCCTTCATAACATGCTACAAGGGTTTCCTAAAACAAAAATCAACATGTGAAAGAATTGCAGACATAAAAAAAGCTTCACATAGATAGATGTTATACCTCCAATCTTCCATTAAGCTTGCCAAAATCGTGTACAATGTAGCCCAAGAAGAGAGCTCCTCAATCCCCAAATTCCCAACCACCATCAAATGGAGAGAAAGCTACTCTTTATAGGAGTTTCTTCTCTGTTACAATAAAAAATTACTATTATCCAACTAACTCCATGAGAATTCAAACAAATAATATAAAAATGGAGTAGTTAGATCCCTCCTCAATCAATCATTGACCATGTCAAGATATGTGGACACTAGCCTCTCCAAGAGAACTTGCCCTCATTCAAAAATAGTAATAGAAATACATTACATATCTCCAAGAGAGGGCGTACCACCAATAATAGGCATAATAACCAAGTCAAGATGCTATAGGTCCACACAGATAGCACCCTCCAAGATGTACGCATGCAAAATATAATAAAATATCTTTAACATGGGAGGATGTGCTCCAAAGTCTACCTAGAAGAGCTCACTAAGTGCCCCCTCCAAAATGCATGCAACCAATCCACATGTGTGAATCCCAAGGCAACCAACTCCATGGATGAATGTGCAAAGTGCCAACTAGATGGAGTGCTCCACAAGGAAAAGACATGGTCAACTCCCAAAATAGCAAGTGGAATGTCTCCGCATGTGCGCCCTCCAAGATAATGCTTCAAAAATAAAAAGAAGACCAAGTAAGTGCAAGCAAGGTGCCACATAAGGCCCTCCTCAAGCTCTAAGTGCATGCAATGGGACACTTGTCCTCCTCATGTGCCATACACCCCTCCATAACGACCTCCAATAAAATAATATACATGTGCCAAGTCAAAGAGGTGAGGGCATTCTCTAATAGAGGTCAAATGATGCCAAGTGTGGCTGAAATATCCATGCAATAATGATGAGAGAGCACCTAGGAGAGATGTGCCCTAGAAGACTATGTCATGCAACCACCTCAACCACCCACAATCAATAAAATAATCTCCATGTGAAGTGCACCCTAAGAAGAATTGCCAAAGTGGTTATCAATAAACAATAAAAAACTCCTCCATAACCACCTATATAATGATGCTCAACAAACTAAAGGAAACGCATCCTAGAAATGTGTGGCATCCTCCAATAAACAATGGAATAATGCATGCAAACCTTGAAATATGTGCCAAAGAGGGAAGCACTCCATCAAAACCCCTCAATCAACCTCCAACTAACCCCAAAAGGTGCAAAATGAAATAGGGCACCCAAGCAATTAACCTTAATCTGGATAAAATAGATTAAATTAACCATTGAATGGTTAAATCAACCTCAACATGTGTGCACAAAGGTTAATGCTCTAATACAACCATAGTCTAACCTCCCAATAGTCACCAACTGATTAAATCAACATGAACACGTGTGCCAATAAGGGGGTGCGCTCTAGCAAGTGTTGTACCATGCAAATAAGTTGCTCTCCCTAACAATAACCCCACCATGATAACAACATAATGATAAAATAGAAGCTCAACCTAGGCTTGAACCTAGGGGACACCACCAAACCACTATTAATACCTCATTAAACCTTAGAAAAAAGGGTTGATCACCAAAGATACATGTAGTATTCCCCCTTCTCTAACTCAAACTGAGGAAATAATACATCACAAGGGTACTAACATCATTGAATACACATCCCCCCTAGGAAATATCTAACAAATGTTACAATGTTAAGTCATATCACCTAGGGAAATTCCACCAAGGCAAAGTGCACTACCACAAGTTACAACACATCAATGCCAAAGGAAAAGGGAACATGAGAAAAGTGTTAACTCCATCTAGCATCAAGTATGTCCCCACCACACATTCAACCAAAAACGACCATGTAGAACATCCCCTCCTAGTGACACCAATAATACAACATCCTCACATATAGTCGCTAGAAAACATCCATAAAATATCATGAAACATATACCTCCTAACACCGCAATCTAACCCCTTGGAGGGCTAGAACCATCATCCATGAACAAGATGTAGCACCTCCAAGATAAGCAAGTATACCAAAACCACACCACAATGAGATAGCATGTTCCATAACCATTAAACGTGCAACCAAGGGGTGATCAACAAGGCAAGCACATGTGAGAAGACCACCAAACCAACAAGAATAACCATCCAACCAAGGAGAAGTGATACTTCCCCAACCAAAGAACTCCATCAAATAATCTAATTCCAAGAAGAGAAAGGGCTACATGAAGATGTATCCTCCCAAGTCGATCCAATGCTCCAAGGTACCAGCAGCAAATCCCACCAATGTGATAAAATCACAATGTGGAACCCCATACAATATGAGGTGTAACACTATCTATAGCATATCTGGCATAATCTATCCTCTAGTGGTACTAGGTGCTCATCTTTTACCCGAAGCTAATGTGAGAACACTCTAAATTGACTTATGGGGATCCTAAGCCCATGCATCCAATGTCAAACGTGTAAATGGGATGCACTATGAGGCCATCTCTAAGCTCCAGTAAGTGCTCTGCATAGAAGGCCATCTTGGGTCTCAAACCCCATGGGGGGAACTCAAGTGACCTAGATATACTATCTATAAATGTCATCCATTATAATACCATTTATCTCCTGCTTATTAGGCAAGATATGTGCACAGACATCCAAAGAGTGTTAAGGAAATAGTGAGTAATAGTTTTACCTTCACAAGAAAAAGTGAAGTCCTAAGTTGTCCCAATAAGAGATTAAGTCCCAGCCATTGATCTAAGAAAAGATCTAATGGTTGGGATCTCCTACGAGTAATGGCCCACATGAACCCTAAGCAAAGGTAAAAATAAAAATACCTAGAGTCTTAGCAATAGAGACGAAGAGGAGGCGCTTATGTTGGGAAGACAGAGGAAGACGAGCCAGTGTGGCTCTATATAACCCACACCTGGTATGATTGACTAGAGGCAGCACAACCACACAAGAATACAAAGATACAGGTCGAGTAGGGCCACTATCGTCTAATGATAAGCAAAGACAGCAAAGAAAAGCCAACTTAGGGCCAGATCGGGCAAGCAAAAGGAGAGGCCCGATCCATATCAATTTAATATCAGTCCGTACGAGCTACAGGAGTACGGATCCATACCGTGTTTGACAGGACTGTAAGAAGTTTATATTTGCCTTATATTTTTGGTTAAACAAAAATAAAATCTTCCTTATCTATCTCATCTTGTGTTATGAAGAGAGTGATTGTTCTGTTCCATATTCAATGTGTATTTTCCTTTTAGTTTGACATGGTATCAGAGCACAAGCTAAATGGAAGAGCCCTCACCAAACGAAATGGCAGAGGATGTTTGTACAGCTTGTCTCTCTTCCACTCGAACCAGTGATGTCTGGTATATGGACAGTGGAGCATCCAATCATATGACTAGTCACAAGCACTACTTCAGCAACCTGAGCGAAAAGGAATTTGGGTTCGAGATTTTGCTTGGCGATGACTATGCTTATCATCCAAAAGGAGTTGGAACTATAAAGTTTGAGAGGGAGTCTGGTAAGCCTCTCCATCTGTCAGGTGTCCTCTATGTTCCAGGACTAAAGAAGAATCTGGTCTCAGTGTCAGTTCTAGAAGACAAGGGTTATGAAGTCTCCTTCAAGGATAGAAGGGCCTACATTAAACCCAGAGGGTTGAGTGAGAGATCTAAATGATTCATTGGAGTAAGAAAGGACAAGCTGTATAAATTGCAGTTTGACTCTCATTATGCACTAGCAAGCAGCAACAGCACCAAAGACTGTGAACTATGGCATAGGCGTGTAGCACATCTTGGACATGGTGCTCTCAAAATTTTGGGCAAGATTGTGACAGGGATGCCTTCATTCACTACAGAACACCATGAAGTGTGTAAAGGGTGTGTTCTAGGAAAATATGTAAGGGCACCCTTCCCTAAGAGCGATTCAAGGTCCAAGGGCATTCTGGAATTAATTCACACGGATATATGTGGCCCCATGCCCTCATTATCCATAGGAGGGAAGTTCAGATACTACATCACCTTCATAGATGACTACTCTAGAAAGACTTAGATCTACTTCTTAACAAGAAAAACCTCAGAAGAGGTACTCAAGAAATTTCAAGAATTCAAAGTTTTTTGTTGAAACTCAAACAGGAAAGAGGATAAGAGTCCTCAGGTCTAATAATGGGGGGGAATACACTTCGCATGCCTTCAAGAGGTTTTGTGTTGAGGCTGGGATCAAAAGAGAATTGACAGTTCCTTATACCCCTCAACAGAATGCGGTCTCAAAGAGAAAGAATAGAGTTATTGTTGGTACAGCAAAAGCAATGTTGCATGATCAAAATCTCCCTAAGTTTCTCTAGGCATAGGTTTGTAACACTGCAGTATACCTTCAAAACATAAGCCCTCACAAAGTTCTAGGAAATGTGACGCCTGAAGAAGCCTTTACTGGAAGGAAACCAGACATCATTCATCTTCACATCTTTGGTTGTGTTGCCTACTGCCATATTCCTGCTAAGAAAAGGACCCTACAATCGATAAAGGGATTTTGGTTGGATACAATGAGACCTCCAAAGCCTACAGAATATACATTCCCTCCACCAGGAAAATTGTCTTATGCAGAGATGTAAAGTTTGAAGAAGAAAGAGCCCTCCAAAATTCATGTCAAGACAAGGACATTTTGAAAACTGAAGTCCCCAATCAAGAGGAGAAGCCCTCATCAGAAGGGGTAGATCTTCCCACAATGAAACAACAAGAGAAAGAACAACCGACCATCTCCAAGAAAAGGAAACCAAAGTGGGTCGAGCAACTGTTGAAGGAAACCAGAGAACAAGTAGAGTCGCCAAAGACCTCAGTCAGAACAAGTGTACCTCCTCAAAGGTATTCAGGATATGTTGCCCTCATGAGTAGTATGATCGAATCAGAACCAACCTGCTTTGAAGAAGCTATTGAAAGGAAGTCCTGGAGGGATTCCACGATGGAGGAATATACCTCCATAATAAAGAATGATGTGTGGGAAATTGTACCCAAACCACAAAACAAATCAGTAGTCAGCTCCAAGTGGATATACAAGATAAAACATGCAGTGGATGGAAGCATTGACAAACATAAGGCCAGATTTGTTGCTTGGGGCTTCTCTTAGAAGGAAGGAGTGGATTATGAAGAGACATTTGCCCCAGTAGCTCGATACACCTCCATTCGTACGATTATTTCTATTGCCACCCAGATGAGGTGGAGAATACATCAAATGGGACGTTAAAATTGCATTTCTCAATGGGAACATTGAAGAGGAGGTCTATTTGGAACAACCAAAGGGATTTGAAATTCACGACAGAGCGAATCATGTTTGTCATCTAAAGAAGGCCCTGTATGGCCTCAAACAGACACCCGGAGCTTGGTACTCCAGAATCGATTGCTACTTACAAAGTATTGGATTTATCAAGACTGATGCTGACCCAAACCTATACCTCCTTATAAAAGGATGGGACATTCTCATTCTTGTACTCTATGTGGACGATCTCTTTCTCACAAGAGCAGAAATTCTAATAGCAGTCTGCAAGCAAGATCTGGCTAAGGAATTTGAGATGAAGGATCTAGGCCTAATGCACTACTTTCTTGGGCTTGAGATCTGGCAGCAAGAGGGTGAAGCTTTCCTGGGTCAAGGAAAGTATGCAGTTGAGATCCTCAAAAGATTTGGGATGGAGGACTGTAAACCCATGGCCACTCCCATGATTACTAATCTCAAGAAATTAAATTCATCTAAGTCATAAAAGGTGAATCCTACCATCTACAGACAATTAATTGGATGCTTAATGTATTTGACTAATACTAGGCTTGATATATGTTTTGTTGTCAACACACTCAGTCAACATATGGTGGATCCCAGAAAAGTACATTGGGTTGCAGCAAAACACATATTGAGGTATATGAAGGGTACAATAGAATATGGATTTCAGTATTTACAGGGAGACCAAGTCAAACTAGTGGGTTCTTCTGATTTAGATTGGGCTGGAAGTACAGCTGATAGGAAGAGTACCTCTAGTTGCTGCTTCAATTTAGGATCAGGCATGATATCGTGGTACAGCAGAAAACAAAAATCAGTTGCACTCAGTTTAGCAGAAGCCGAGTACATGGCAGCCAGTCAAGCAAGTTGTGAAGCCATTTGGCTTCGGAAGATTCTTGTGGATCTGTTTGACACAAACTTGGATCCCACCACAATATACTGTGATAATCAAAGTTGTATTAAGTTATCTGAAAATCCAGTCTTCCATGGTAGATCCAAGCACATTGAAATCAGATACCATTTCATCAGGGATAGAGTACAAAAAGGGGTAGTAAGACTTCAGTATGTCCCCACTAATGAACAAGTTGCAGACATTCTGACCAAAGGACTGCCAAAGGGAAAGTTTGAATATTTTTGGGAAAAATTGGGTGTTGTAGAAAACCCATTCCTCACTAAGAGGGAATGTTAAGGAAATAGTGAGGAATAGTTTTACCTTCACAAGAAAAAGTGAAGTCCTATGTTGTCCCAATAAGAGATTAAGTCCCAGCCATTGATCTAGTAAAAGATCTAATGGTTGGGATCTCCTACGGGTAAGAGGCCACATGAACCCTAAGCAAAGGCAAAAATCAAAATACCTAGAGTCTTAGCAATAGAGACGGATAGGAGGCGCGACTGCTGGGAAGACAGAGGAAGACGAGCCAGTGTGGCTCTATATAACCCGCACCTGGTATGATTGACTAGAGGCGGCACAACCACACAAGAATACAGAGATACAGGCTGAGTAGGGCCACTGTCATCTAATGATAAGCAGAGACAGCAAAGAAAAGCAGAGTTAGGGCCATATCGGGCATGCAAAAGGAGAGACCCGATCCGTATCAGTTTAATATCAGTCCATACGAGCTACAGGAGTACGGATCCATGCCGTGTTTGACAGGACTGTAACAAGTTTATATTTGCCTTGTATTTTTGGTTAAACAAAAATAAAATCTTCCTTATCTATCTCATCTTGTGTTATGAAGAGAGTGATTGTTCTGTTCCATATTCAATGTGTGTATTTTCCTTTTAGTTTGACAAAGAGTCCCTGAATGGGGTAAAGCGATCTATCAATATCCCAGTTGTTGGGGGGATTTGCGATTGAGCAATGACCTCCAAAGAACAATAAGCCAAATATGGGTACCAATACCTATCTATCACAAAGTCGAAAAATCTCTAGAGGCAATGCAGCAACGATACCAATCTAAAGACGGTCTCAATCCTGAAGGGATGTGCTGTAAACTCTACCTGGATGATGGGTTGGGGGATCGTCCTCTTGCATCTGATGATGCAATAGAGTAAGAGGGTTTGAACTCTCTTGATGTGAGCCCAATCTGATTTGAGCAAGCTCAGCCCCCAAACCTCTAAATTTATAAGACTATGGGTCTGACGATAAATTCCATATTGTCCAATTTGGACAAGATGTCTTCAAAATGGTGCTGGAAACACTGCCTCTCTATAAGCATGAGGGACCCAAACCCTTTATTCACTCGGGGTTTGAGAGCCTAGTTCATCCTGAATCTAAATCTTGAAAGTGAAAACTGGACTCCCTGATATGTGTATGCAGTCATCACCTCAACCTCCCCCCGGGAAGTAAAATGGAAGTCTGAAAGGGACTTCTTCAAGCAATTGAAAATCATCACCTTGGTTTTCCCAAGGTTGACTGTCAACTCCTAGAGGTCGCAAAACAATGCAAGAGCATCCAGCTGTCTCTGTAGACCCTCAGGTTTGGAGGCCAACAGGACCACATCATTGGCAAAGAGGGGTATGGAGATCAGGACATGGTGAAGCAGGCAACCATTGCCTGGCTGGATGTGCTTGTGCAAGAAAGCCTCCAACTCATCTATGATAGAAACATCCGATTCATTTTGGCCAGCAAAGATTTGAATTTCCAACTGGGAAAAGTTGCCAGAGTGAATAGATATTTTTTTCTAACACCCTAACAAAACTAAAGAGCTATATGTAAAAATATAATGTTTACACTAAAAAATGAATGCTCATTCAATTCTCTGCCATCAATTCTGAAACCATTTCTATATTGGTTATTACTACCACTGCAGTCTCCACTGCACAAGAAATTTTAAAAAGTCATTTTTACATGCTATATTTTCAGAGCACAGTCAAATCTGTTAATAAAACAAATTCATGTAGTTATGGCTCATCTGATCAGGACATTTATGAGAGTGGATATCAAGTTCAAATACTTCAATGATCTTCAAAAGACAGATCAGCAAACGGATCCAGAGACTGCAGTTCATCACAGAGTTTCGGGTGGGATAAGCATATTTTCCGGGCAATATGGAAACATAAAACTGTGCAGAGCCTAGGATGGTAGGAAGTTAAGCCGTAGTGTCACAAAACTTGGCACCGGAAAAAAATTGGTGGGGCATATCAACTTGGAAAAAATGGGCAAAACTCGGCAAGCACAAACTCGGACCTGAAAGAAACAGAAACTCAAAGACCTGAAAAACTTTAGAAAAATCAGGAGATTTTGCAACAGCAACAGTTGCCCATAAAAGCCCAAGCATGTGCCTAGGGTTAAATGAGACACAAATTTTGGCATTAAACATTTCTCATCTCCAGGTACAGAAATGAGTTCCCAACACACAGCCATGGTTGCCACATTTTTGAGCTTAAAGCTCTTTTTTTCGTAGTGGAAACTTGAAACCATAATAACTTAAAACATGAGTTTCCTTGCATTCATTGGGTCCAATTTTTCATCAGATGATAATTTTGCTACTCATATAATTCTACAGGGTCGGGCATTCATATGATGACCCCATCAGCTGACAACTCAACGTCAGTCACAACTAGAGCAAACTCATTTAATGCATGACCACATGGGAATGCTTAGGGAGAAAGGTTAACATGGTAAACTTTTTAAAGAATCAAAATGCATTGACATGTTCAAGAAAAGCAGAAGCTAATCCCTGTTGCCCATAGCATTCTGCATTTCAAAATATGTTTCATAAAATAGGTACAAGGAGAGAAAGACTTTCTTTGAAAGGCAGGCTAACAGTTAGATATTGAGAATGAACACAGAATTCAAGACCTTTTAGACAATGGACCAGCTTAAGCAATTTGGAAGGAAGATTCCCTAATGTTTTACTTCAGAATGTTCCAAGCATGGTGAACCCTTCTGAGAAATCTGCATACGGTGAACACCAATTTTTAGTTGAATAAATAGTAAGAGCAATAAGCTAGGGATCTCGGATATCATGCCATATGACCCTGATAGAATTTTAAGCTTGGAAATTTTTGAAAGGACATACTGGGACAGAGAGATAAGCTACTTGCATCCTCACACGGTTAGTTTTAAAACTTTAATCTTCAGTGTTCACAACTTTAAAGGAAGAGGGCTTGTAAAACAAGAAGAAATGGAAATATTTACTTAATGTCTTCTAGATATCAGAATGGCTTCATGAACCAAGGAGATACATAACATTTTAATATAGAGGTACAAAAGAAAAAAGAAACCCAGAGATCTGAATAATTGGAACTTACATCATATTTGAAACGGCCACAGAATTCATGGGTTTTTAGGATCTGCACAGCTTAAGCAACTAAGAAACAAAGTTTCCAACATGGCATATATTTGAACTAATAATCTGCAGAGCTCAGGCATCACAATAGACATCACACAACATGACTTCCATGAAATTTTTAAGTTCCTAAAACTAGGAAGGAACAAGGGGTGAGGAGGATGTAGACTACTCGATCATTCAGCCATTTAATTTGGTATATAGATTATAGATTCCATACATGGCTTAACTAAATTTTTGGTCAAATTAATGGTTAAGAAAATAAAAGATGCAGAGCACAGACACTGAGCCACATGATCCATGCAGCATTTGAGCTCAAAAACTTTGACGCAGAGTACTCCTGAGTTGGACTCAGCTTGCCAAGCTCAGACTCTTCTGCTAAAACTCAGCTCAGACTCGATCCGACTTTGCAGACTAAGTAGCAATTGCCAAGTCTGCAGCAGATTTGCAAGATCCAAGGTCAAAACTTGGGAGGTGTGTTCCAGGCAATTTTTAATTCGAGATGCAATGATAGTTTTGCTCAATTTTAAATTTTTCTGTTGTATTTTGCTCTCTGATGGCGATTTTGCTGCTGCTGAAGGGTTTTGACTGCCATTGGACAAGATCTTTGGAGATTTTTCGATGATTTGCGGAGATTGACTCCAAATTACTGGGCCAAAGTTCAAACACAGTCCAAATTTCAAGACTAGAAAATGTCAAAAATCAGAGCATTATAAATCGTGAGCACATTCTGTAGTCTAGGAATTAACCTAAAAACTATAGATTGTTAAAGTTTAAAACACCAATCAAAATATATGCTAGGCGTACTGTAACGTATAAACTATAAACACATTCTGCTGATAAAATAAAACAGCAAACATGATTTTCTGAACAAAAAAGCATCACTGATTTTCTATTAATTCTGAAAACAGAAAGCTAAAGCCACAGCTCAGAACTCAAACTTTCGAACCACAAAATAGTGCACCCTGCTTCTCCTTTATAGACTATGAAGATGGACAGGTACAATAAATCTAGACACATGCACAACAGCACCTCTACCAGCAGTAAGAACTCCTAACCCTGGTGCACCTATCTGCATGGATAACCGAGCCAAATTAAGGTGCACCCTCCTAAAGATCCGCACCCTTCACCAAGCTGGAAAATCCTCGTGCAAGAGCGTTCCTACTAACTTAGGGAACTGTACCCTCTACTTTGTGCATGCAAAACTAAATAAAGCACAAAACAAATTTAGAACTGAACTGCTAATTTAGAGTCTAGACAAGCATATAAAACTGGAAAGAGACTGAAGATAGAGCATGCATGTGCCTCCTATCTCTCTCCCCTCCATAAATACTAGTGCACCCTCAACACTATTGTATCGACGATTGAAGGAGCGTGCATTGCTGCTGTACAGAATCCTGTTGTACAGACTGCTCTGCTGAAGGAGGATGCATTGTCAATAGACCATTGTCCAAGCTACACAGGGAAACTAACATTTCCTCTTGGCAAGGAAAGTGCTCTCCACTACACCAAGCATCTCCCTAACTATCTCGAACTTCCAGTTTGCAAGGGAGGCTTGGTCAAGATGTCAACAACCTGCTGATCTGTAGGAATGTACTGAAGAACCACTACTCCCTTCTGAACTCTGTGTCTAATGAAATGGTTCTTGATCTAAATATGCTTGGACTGACCATGAAACACTTGATTCTTGGAGAGTTTGATACAACTCTAATTGTCACAGTAAATCACAGTAGTGTCCAAAGTCTGATTTGTCAACTCTACTAATAACTTGTGAATCCAGATGGCTTCACAACTAGCGGACCTGTCTGCCCATATATTCTGCCTTTGCTGAACAAAGTGCAACTGAAGTCTGCTTCCTGCGGAATCAGGAAAATATACCTGAACCCAATCTGAAAGAGCACTTGAAGTGCTCCTCCTGTCACTAGCTCTACCTACCCAATCATAATCTGTAAACCTATGCAGCACCAACTCTCCATCAACAACATACCTCAACCAAAATGCACTATGACCTTCAAGTACGGAGCACATGTTTTGCAGCAACCCAAAGACTTGCCTAGGCTCCACCATATACTGACTCAAGGTGTTGACTGCAAAACAAATTTCAAGTCTAGTATTTACCAAATATATGAGGGAACCTATCAATTCCTTGTACACAGATGAATCAATCAAATCAGAATTTGGATCAACAAATGACTTCAAATATGCTACCATAGGAGTAGCCATAAGCTTACAGTCCATCATCTAAATCTCAATTGTATACTTACCTTAACCAAGGAAGACCCCACCTAGACTCTATCACACCTCTAGATACAAAAAGTAGTGTATCAAGCTGTTAACACCAGATTTGCCTTCATAGATCTAAGTGTTATTTTCCAGCATATGTTTATAAATATCATTCGGGGTAACCTCAATGTTACAGAGTTCACCATTCAGCAACGACAGTTATGAGTACCTTAGCTTTGTTCCAACCTTACCTTATTCCAGAGTTGTATTGTATGAGTTTCGACGATTAGTTAGAGATCATTGTTTCAAGGGGATAGCACATCCTATGCTATTATTCACAGAGTTTTCAGTTTAGGCTTTCAGCTTTCTATTTATAGCAATTTTTCCCATGCATCAGATTCACATACAGATTGAGGAGCATGCATGGGGGATGGAGGACAATCAAATGGGCACTTACAAATTCTTGATTCCTCTATTTTTAGACAGATGACAGTGTATCTGGATACCCATTGGGGAGATAGGCTTATGGTCCGAATTTGGAGTGAATCAGAGGAGTTGATATTTTTGGCGAGATTCTATTTTTAGAGGTATCTAGTTTTAGAAATTTCTATTTTTAGAAGGTAGTCAGAACAACATAAAAATTATATTTCCGAGGACACAGTTGGGAGATTAGCCCATGGTTATGATTTCAGCTAGAACTGAGACTGCGATTTTTGGATCTATTTTTGAGCGGTATATTTTTAGTAGATGAATGATATTTTGGGCAAGATGATTATGTTTTTGAGTACCCAGTATGGCATAAAGTATGAGTGCAAAATCTCAAGCCATTCTTAGCACTTTTATTTTTCAGGGACCAATTACGTTTTGATGCCTGCTATTTTTGGAGGCTTGTAGTTAGAGTGACATTTGGACTCCATACCACTGTCATTTGGACTCAAAGGCAATAAATACAAGTAAAACATACAGGACTGAACCGGAAAGATAAAGTCGTTTCTATTGAGACGAGAATGAAGGTCAGCCAAGAGTAAAAATCTCAATACAAGTACAACTACATTACCTTACACTTGCTATTTTCAACAAAGGATGGAGAGAATGGCTTCATGAGGATGCTTTTTGGGAGAATGCCTTTATTCATTAGAGTAAATGTGGGGTATAAAATGGCCTCCTAAGGAAAATATTAAAATAGTAAAAGCATATACCATGTCACACTAAGTTAGAGGTGTTCTCTAGTGAAGGTTAATCTACATTGTCTCATTAATTATAGATGCTAAGTAAGTTGGGTTAGTATAGAGTTACGAGATGAGGGTTAAAAATAATGATGAAAGGTTTATATTCTCGTGCACAGACAATAAATGATATAATATTAGTAACATTATGATATTAATTAATTCGTCAATTGGGTTTAGCTCGGGTGGTTGGGAGGAATGATTGTTATCCTCCCCACCCAGGTTCAATTCCCGCAAGTGACATGTTGAGCTCTTAACGAGTATATTGTTGTAATGGCTTCGAGCCCTATTGTTGACTGGCCTTGTGCCCTTAAGATTATAGGGTTTACCCTAGGTACCATCCTCAAAATGAGGGCTCGGGGAAGTACTCGGGGGTTTTCCTTGGGTAGTGTAACCTAGAAAAAAAAATTATATATATAATATTATATTTGTAATTATATTATAATCATTGTTATTTTTTTATTACATTATATATATTACTATAATATTATTATATTTGTTGTTATATATAATATATATTTGTTAATGATATATAAGTTAGTTGTATTCGTTGTTGTATTATATATATATATATATTGCACGAAGACCTGTCCCCCCCAAAAAAAAAAACGTCGTCCCCGCGATCTAGGGACTTGGGGAACATATATATATATATATATATATATATATATATATATATATATATATATATATATATTGCACGAAGACCCGTCATCCCCGCGTTCTAGGGACTTGGGGACCCTTAGGAAACTTACCAAATTGTTGGGGGCTCCATCGGGGACGCAGGGACTTGTTGGCCATCCCCAAGACGTTCCAGACAGATTTTAGGGACGTTCCGAACACATTTCAAGGATGTTCTGGGCAGATTTCAAGGATATTCCGGGCATATATCTTCAGCCTTGACAATCATGGAAATTGATGATTGGACAATAAGATCATTTTTCCCATCCATTATTTTTGTATTGCATTGAATCTAAATCTGTAGTAAAAGTTGCAACTCAAAACATGGGTTTTGTATGATGAGTTTCAATTTGGGTTTTTGGTGATTTAAACATTGTATTTTCAGCAAACAACGTTACAACAAGCAAAGCTTCCATGTCAAAAAAACAGGAAACGCAACATTTCAAAGGGCTGATCCTTGTGGTTACTACTCTTGTTCTTCTCATTTTTCTGGTCATCTTAGCTTTTACATATTGTACATGGGTTTCCCGGAGTCATTCAATTCTAGTGCTTCCACCATCCCAACCTCAAGCAATGTGAAAACAATCAGATAGTAGAGACTTCGATTGGGTACAAAATGTTTGAATAAATTCCTATTTAATCACCTTCTTAATCTGAAATATGAATCTAATCTCTTTGCAGAACCAAAGTGTTTTATAGTGGTTTTCTACACAGCCGTAAAAATCTGCAAAACCTATTGAGAAGGGAATGTCTTTTATATTTTAACATAATCATTATTAACAAGAAATATGAGGAAGAAAAACTAATATAGAGACAGTTCTCACTTAAGTTTCCTAAAGCTAAACTGCATTTTGCTCTTATCTAGTAGCCAATAATGGAATGTCACTCTGTCCTTTTTTAAATTGCTCGAGCTTTTTCAGAATTGGCAAGTGTAAGGGCTGTGCATTATAGTATAGCTTGTTATGCTTACAAGCTTGAAGCAACTACAAATGTTTATGGTGAATTTCAAAATTTTATTATTTTTTTAATATATATATATATTATTGTCGTCCCCTGAAAATTTGTGGGTGCGCTTTAGTCGTCCCAAGGAGGCATCCCTGTCGTTCCCCTTCCCAAAAACCAATGCAATATATATATATATATATATATTAGTTATATATAACTAATATATTATATATATATATTAGTTATATTAAACATAAGTTATTTATATTTCTTATTATATATAATATATATTTGTTAGTTGTTTTATATCTATTATTTATATTTTGTTATTATATATTATATATAAAGTTCTTATAGTAGATAATTTAGGGTGATTTCATTATGATTTTAATTAATGTGAGTTTTATTTTTTCAAGGATTCAAAGTAGTGATAATATAAAATACTCTATATTTAGGGGACGCAGGTGCGAAGGGGTTTTCTTTGAACCTGGAGGAAAAAAATCCCTAAGTTATCATTGGAATCTTGGGACGGATACTAATAATAAAGCCGAGGCCTACGCTCTCCTAAAAGGCATACAACTCACCCAGACTCAGAAAATCCGAGAGCTCAACATTCTTGGAGACTCCAAAAATATTATAAGAATGATGGTTCACGGATCAAACCCACAAGATCTAAGCCTAAAGCTAGAATAAGGGTGGAATCCCGGGACATTAAGATAACCTTTTACCACATAATGAGAGAAAACAACATTAAAGCAGACAAAATGGCGAATGTAGCCATTGGGGAAACGCCTGGTTCCCTAAGCATAGAGGGAGTGATAACCTCAGCCCCCCTGTGCTAATGACCAAGTATCACTACGAAATGGCGGGGGCCAAAACAAGAAGGCGCATCATCGAGGCCTTAATCAAAAACGAAGGTCACATTAACAGCAGAGGGGCCCGCAACCCTCAAGCTCCAAGAGGCAAAAGGGGGGGAGGGTGCCCTACGAAGATGAGAACACATCCACCCAAGCGGAGGGAGCGCGTCGTCAACAGCATAAGGGTGGAACATGTAGACGTCCACGTGGACCGGGACACCTCTGGCCTGAACAGGTGGCATGGAACACGTTTGAGACACACTGTCTGAGGTGAAGGGGTGGCTAACGATATAACCAGAGCCATCATGCTGCGAGGTGGTAAGCAGGACAGCCCATCAAAGCTCGTGGGAGATTATGTCAACACGCACCAAATGATGATGGAAGCAGTACGAGAAATCCATCCCGCACAGCACATTCGCCTTCTCGATGTCAGCTACACCTCCAGACTCGAGATCATGGCGTTTGATGAAACGGCTCGCAGGGAATTACCTTCGCGCAAGCAGGTAAGTACACTCTTTCCATTAATAGACCCATGGGAAATCATGGCATCGTCCTTGAGCTTGAATTTGTCCAAAAACTTGGTTATTTGGGTAAATCCATTTGCTCCTTTCTCTCCTCTGCGAACCCAGGCCCTATTTATCCTCTTCAACTCGATACATCCCCTGTATCTCTTGTTCTCACTCTGTTACTCTCGATTTTTCAGCGCTCAACTTCCCCAGAATTCTTGAGCTGAGCCCTCCTCAGCTCCCTCAACTCTCTCCTCTCTCCTAGCCTCGTCTAGACTGCCACCCCCTCTCAACACCCCGTTGATTTTCTGCACCACCCTACACAATCCGTGGCTTTTGAACCGTCTTCCTCTGATTTCCCGAGAATTCCCAAGGATTAAAGCCTTCCCAGGTTACACAACTTACCCCCCATTTCGACTGTCGAACTCGCCCCCACTTGTTCTCCTGCTGCATGCTGGCACCCTCCTGCCTAGTCCGTGGGCTCCAATTTGTCTCCTGCAACTATTCCTCGAAATTGTCAGGACCGAAACTTCTCTAGCTTACGAAACAATGCAGAAAGGTAACGACGCTCCGATTGACTTGGGAAGCTGGGTCAAGGATTCATGGGAAGAGGAATGCAGCGGGTGCAATAGAATCAAAGTGCAACTTGGAGCAATTGGAGCCAACAGGGCCTTTGAAATGGAAACACTTTCCCAGCATAGACTCATGATTGAAAAGCTCCAGGATGAGAGAGCTACACCTAGCGAAGCCAAATAGAGGACAACCGCATGAAAATGGACACAATGCAAAGAAGATTAGAGCAGCTGGAAGGCACACAGTCACCTCCAAGCAATCCGGGAGAGCARCGGGAAAATTCATKGAATGTTAGGTCAAACTCAGTCAACCAGATCCCAAACTTGAACGAGCCGCACCCAGAAAATATGTTGGATTTACAGCACRTCAAAATGGAAAAGGGTAACTAAGATACGGAATTTTAATGTTTTGTCTTATAATCTGTATCAACGAAATCTACTACCGRAGTTATCCGGGGAACTCTAATTTCAGAAATTTTGTTAAGCAAGGGGGATGTATCAAAAARCTCTGTTCCAAAATTACTCCCCACTTTTGTAAAAGACTCTTTCTAAGTGGCARCACTCGAAGGTCTATATGGACCATTTTTTGTAAAAATTGTGCATTCTTCCACACAACTAATATATATTTTGCCAATTTCTGTTAAAAAAAAATATAAAATACTCTATATTTAGTATTTCAAGAATATTTATCATATCTTGAGATGATATTACTAAGATCTTAACCAAAGTGAGGTTTATATCTAATTAAATATTGCCAAATAAAAACATGATGTCATGTCCCCTCCCTTTTGACCTCATTAGAGGGAGGGCATATTAGTCTAAGGGGGCTCCCTGTAGGCTATAGCCCCAAAGAAAGGGAGTCGTGGGGTTAAATAAGTCACCAAGGAGGCAACGTTTGAATTTTAAAGTGACATGGGGTAAAAAGATGAATAAAAAGGGGGTAAAGTGACTTTATGTCACCAAACTTAAAGAATAAGTCACCTAAAGTGACAAGTGGCAAAAATAGAGAAGAGGACAAGCAAAGGACACAACATATATAAGGAGGGGAGACACATTCCTGATCGTCTAAAATTGGTGTTGAACATCTTGTTTCTACCTTTGGAGGCTTTTGCCTCAGGTTTTTTGAGGGTTTTTGACAAAACCCTTGCTTTCTGCTAAGGTTCGGTGGTGCCTTGGGCTCACCCTAGCTCAGCCTTGGGAGAGATCTGCATTTATCTATCCAATTGCTACAGACTTCATTTAGTGGTTGTTCTGAGCTTGGGAGGGATTCTCTATGAGGAATAAGGGTTTACTGCAAGTTTAAAAGTTGATAAGGTTGCAGCAAGGGAATTTTGGAGGGGCCGATCCATTGTTGAGCACCCAGAAGAGGACCGAGCCCTAGAAACTACTATTCAGTTGGAGGATCAAGCCTGAAATTGCTTTCTTTAAGGGGCCAAACCTGCTTAAGAGGGGCCACACCTGTTGCAAGCTTATTTTGAAGGGACCGAATTCGTGTTTGAGGTTGAAGAGGAGGGTTTGAAACCCTATAGGACCTAGAGCACCCACAAAAGGAAAGGGACAAGGTTGCAAGCCTTTTCCCACAGGCCGAGGTCATTTTCTAGGCTGGTAAGGTGTTTTAAGGGGTGGTCGAAGGTGCCTAAAGTTGTCACCATAACTATTCCATGTTGAGTTTTTGTGTACCTCGGGAAGTGGTTCCTTTGTGGTTTGGAGCCTCTAACCACAAGAGGGAGATGTTGGTACTCTTGTACTTTGTACTTTTTGTCTAATTTCACTTTGACTTAGGAGATTTAAGTCAAAAGTGAAATTTGGTCATTTTAGCCTAAAGTGATTATTAATTCACTTTGTGGGTGAATTGAGGGACATAAAGTAAACTAAGGGAACTTAACCCAAAGTGGGTTTTGAGTTGAGATTATTGTGGGATGATCTCAACCATTGATTAGGAATGGCTTGGGATGATCCTAGCCATTCACTTTTAGGTTTCCTTGTGATTTGCTCAAGTAGGGCGCAAGAGGCCTAAGGAGATTCATTCACTTTTATGTTCACTTGGAGAGCTTGAGGAGGAGCATGAGGATGAGGTTGGAGGCATTGGAAGAGGAAAGCTTGGGCACTTTTATTCATGGAGGAGCTATTACAGCTAAAGACCCTATTATTTAGTGGTGATCACACTTACTTGGAGGAGGGCGCACACCTAGCAGGGAGGAGCTACAGTTGGAGGAAGTCAGATATGTTTGTTTCATTGGAGAGGTAACACACAAAAGCACATTTGTGTACAAGGGATTCTTCTTCAGAGAAACCAGGGTCAAGGGCGCTTCACTTCAGTAGATTTGGCAACAAGAGGAAGAGGCGCACTAGTCTTGGGTGCATTTCTTCCTGGTTCCTTTGGAAAGTCTCGAGAGGAGCTTGCTTTGTATACAGGTTCCATCATATTGTATTTCTTGTTGTATCTCATGCTTTAGATACCACTTATATATACTTCCATTACAAACTGGTTTTCCTCGGGGGGGGGTTTTATCCAGGGTCATGTTGACCAAAAATACTTGTGTTCATTTCATGCATGCTTAGAGTGTAGATCAGCTTACTTGTGTTGTTAAGATCTAGAGGAAGTGTTACTTGTTTTGAGTTATATTGCATGCGCTAACCACCGGTTCGAAAACACTTGCAAGGGCACCTCAAAGAACACTTAACCTACAAAAACTATGGGCAGAAAGTTACTAAACTGTTTGTTGTCCTAAAATAGCAAAGGACAGTTTTGAAGATTGAAACTTAGAGCCAATCTCAAGGTTAAAGACAAACCTTAGTTGGCAACCTCATAGGACCTCAGTTTTCTTCATTCCAACCCCTCAAAGAGGTACTGAACCCTACATCAGCCACAATACTGCAGGCCGAGAGTCTATCGGAGCTGAGAGAGCTGACATCGAACTGCAAGGAAGGACCAATTCATGTTGGAGACCGTTAAGCCCAGGATTTGGTATTGATCCTATTCATGTGTTGGGGTTTTATGAATGTGCCCTGTTGTTGGTAGAGATACTGCACCATTTGGTTGTTTCAAGTCGACCTAATTCTCTTATTTATCGGCCTAGAAAACCTTAGGTATTTTACACATGACACATAATAATCTTAGACTTCTATGGATCCAACTCAACGATTATCGTTGACCCAATTTCTTGAAAATCTATTGGTTTTTGAATTCCAACTCATCAACACGGATTTTTCTTATGAGGCCCATTTTAGACACCAAATTTACTCTAATGATACTCTCTATCTGCTTCTATAACTGCAGCACATGGACTTGGAAAGGCCTTGTTGGGAGACTTGCCTAGTTTATTCAGCCTATTTTCAATAGAGAACTAGAGTGCATGGCTTGGAGGTGAGTTAAACTTGCTTTATTTTGGATTATTACCCCTTTATTGCCTTCTGCGCCCTCTTTGAAGGGATTTATTCTTGGCAAAGTTGCATCTTTTACTTCTATTAATGGTTGGGGATATTTTTGCACACTCCCATGCATATTCTATAAAGGCGGAGGGGGTAGGGTGATTAAAAAATGTTATTATTCACTGGTAATTTTGCTGGAGTCCTAGACTCTTCACACCCCTCTTTTCATTTGGAGTGATTGTGAGAATGCATAGCTATCTGTGAGAAGTAGGGAAGTTTGTATTGTGTTCACATGATTGTATCCCTGAACACTAGTGCAAGAAGGTGCTTTGGAACTAGTCAGACACCCATTGGAGTTCTTGTAGAGGAAGCTTGTATTCCCCCAAACTTTGTATTTACAACTTTGGGAATAATAGTAACATCTATTCAACGACTCTATCTCACTAATTTATCATGTCTTTTGTGTTACTTTGATCTATTGAATTGATTAATAGCGGTAAGTACTCCCTCTTAGTTAATTTTCTACACTCCATAGCCCATAGAATTCAAAGCATTGTAGTCATTATTGTTAATTTCTCCATTTATACTTGTGTTTTACATTTTTGCACCCAAATCTGCACTTTTAAGAACAAGTTTGCATGCCCTAACAGCAGATTTGCACATTTCCCAAGGCAAAAATCTATCCTAGGGTGTAAATGACTTTTAATATTCACCTAGCAACTTCACACAGGTGACTCCATTGAGGGAGCAATCCTAGTAAGAAGTTTTTAATTATTCATGTATCAACTTTTCATCATCCTTACATGTTATTCCTATGGCATACATTGCAAAAGCAGAGGTCGTCTATGATCTTATGGTGGACAATATGAATATCATGTTGAATCAACTCCATGATCTTAAGGATAAATTGGATGTATTGGAGCAGAACCAACAAATGAACAGCGAATGAACAGTGAATACGTGTGTGAGGATCATGAGAGTGATGAAGACGATCAAGAACCATATGAGGACTTTCTGGTGGCTGAAAAGGAAGATGATCATGAGGAAGAACCAGATTTAAAGCATGAATTGTTGACTCTTGGTAGTATGGATTTCAGATCTGAAGAAGAGGGTCAAGAAATCATCCATGCAGAATTGAATCAATGACAGTGACCCCTATCACTAGTGTTGCCGATTCAAACAGACACATGAAAAGCTTCTTGAAGATTCAAAAATTAGTGAGAATATGCCTTCCTTTGATTATTCCCATCATGATGAGGAAGTGGCGGATTATAAGAGAGTTTGTACACCTCATGTTTCTGATGATTGGTACCTTGAATGCCCTATCTATGGCAACAATCATGAGGAAGATAAAATGAATTACAGCCTGATTTTTCTAGCAGTAGTTGCAGTTTTGAACAAGAAGGAGAGTGCATGCATTCATCTGCGTAAGGGACAATGCTTGTTTGTTGCTGCTGATTTTTCTGGACAGCGGGGGGGCATCCTCTTATTGTTGTTGATTGTCCCGAACTCGAAGATGAACATATTGATTTGGATCCTTCCTTTTCTTTACAAATATCATTTTAGGACTCAGCTTCACTTGTAGAGAAAGATTTAGATGGTAAGACACTGAATTTTCTCAGTAATTGCACTGAAAAGGGAGATGTAGTGTCTTTACAGGGTGAAGAGGAGCTGTTGTTTTGTGGTGGGGATGATATTTGCAGAGAAAAGAGGGTCATAACAGCTGCTTTTTTTTCCCAACAGCAATAGAAAAAAGTAAAAGCAACTGCTGTTTTCTGCAAACAGCGAGAAGAGTTGGTATTCACAACACCTTCCAAGTGTGTTTATGCATTGGAGTTTGAACATGTGGACACCTGAACCTATGTTGACCCAGTTGAGCAATACATAGAGGATCTATTTCAGAGGATCACAAAGAAGAGCATGGGGTTTTCTTCCTTTTTCCCAGAGAAGTATGTCATTGTATGCAGTGCATAATCCGTCATGTTGGGTTCTTTCGTTTTTTAGGGACGCATTATTCCATAGGCTCCGTGAAATTGGCATATCTGAGACCCTCTTGGCAGCCATCATGAGGCTGAACAAGTCAGTTTCGGGACGCCTCAGGATGGCACACAGCCTTTCCAACTTTATCCAGAGCACCACCATGGTAAAACAGGGGTGCCCCCTCTCACCGACCCTCTTCGGGATATATATTGATGAAATAGAGTCCTTCCTTCATGAGCACATCCAGGAGAGGGATGGTTGTCTTCAACATCAGGTGTTGATTTCCCTACTCCTATTCGCTGACAACTTGGTCTTGTTGGCATGACGGTCAACCTGGATAAAACCAAGGTTCTAATCTTCAATGCATCAAAGAGCTCTCTTACAGACCTAAATTTCTACTACCAAGGGGCAGAGATTGAGATCACCACAACTTACACTTACCTGGGAGTACAGTTCACGGGACCTCGTTTCGGTATGCAGCAAGCCCTTCAGCCTCGACTCAGTAAAGGGTACAATTCCGTGGCCCTCATCGAGAGATGGTGTTTCCTGCAGTTTCAAGACATCTCATGCAAACTCTACCTCATGGAGGCGATTATTAGACCCACAGCTCTCTATGGCTCTGAGATCTCGGGGTCGAGCTTGCTACAGACAGATTGGGCCAGTATGGAGAGAGTCCGAACCTTGCTTCTCAGGCACATCATCTGTTGCAAGCAGACGGTTCCACATCATATTATTTAGGCAGAGTTTGATGTCCACCCATTTGGCCTCGAGGTCATTTTCCACTTGGTATCTTTCCTTCATAGAGTCAGGTCTTTCAGAGACTCTACTACCGGAAGGGAGCAGTACCCCTACCTTGCACTTTGCTCCTCAAAGGCTCTTGCTTCGAATCAACCCTCAGGCTGTGCACGAGGTTGGTTCTCTGAGGTGTCTCAGCCTCTCCAGTCGATGACTATCTCCCCATAACGCCTTCCCCCGTTCAGTTTCCCCCTTGATGCACCATGCCATCTCTTTCCAACTAGAAAGGTAGTGAATAAGGCTATTAGAGAGGGCATTTATAGATTGCACATTCAAGTCACTTGGACCTCACATTCGACAAGCCTAGGCTCGAAGATGTCCTATCTAGAGCACATTTTGGAGCTGCAGGATGGCATCATCATCTGCCCTCCTTATACATTCAGGGATTGGATGCACTCACCAGGATCCCTTTGGCACGACTACGGGTTGGCTCTCATCGACTCTGGATTGAGACGGACCACCATATACCACGAGCTGACAAGACCTACCAGATGTGCCACCTACAGGAGCCGGAGACAAAGATGCACCTCATCTTTTGGTGCCCCCTGTACTACAAGATGAGAGGGTGTTATCACTGCCTCTATAGGGACTTGGGGGCTTCCTCTCTACTTTCTTCCGGTACTAGGACCAAAGAAGCCTAGCCCCCTTCATCAGGGATATTTTTAGCTATAGATCTCAATTCCTGCATGCCATGCCCCACCCTGGAATGACCAAGACGATCACATCTTACTTTCCTGTTGGTCCATCAGATTGGAGCAACAAGTGACAGGTATATCCCCAAAGTATATCATCGATACCAGTTCGTAGGTGTCGAACTGTGCACCAGTCCATACAGTCTCGGAGAGCTAGGGGGGTCAACCCCAGACAGATCCAAAGCAAGACGCCTCCCATCTGTCAAACTACCTTCCAAATTTAGAGGAGCATCCAACAATCTATCCAGAGCTTCTTTTCTTCAACCTCGGATACTAGGAGTATCCCTCGCTCCTACATCCCCCCAGGATCATACAAACGAACCCCTCGATGGTCCCAAAGGACTTTGATAGTAGGCCAGTGCCCAGTTCACCCCCCTCGCCCTCGGCCATCAGACTCGAGAGACCTTGACATCATTAGTCTTATCGTCTTCATACCTCTCTCTCACTCTCTCTTTTTTGAGAGACTCTTGAGTTGTCCACTATCTTGGACATGCTCACTTTTATTTTGGATCACCGTACCTTTTGTCACAGTCATATACATGTGTTTTGAGGTTGTATTGTTGTAGGTTCTTTCTTTATGCTTTTTTCCACATTATCTAGGAGTTGCACTTGCACTCTCACATTGTATTCATACTTGTCTTTTTCAATCTCGTTGACCTACCTTTGTGGTCATTTGTTGGACATTAATAAAATTATCTTATCTTATCTTATCTGACCTTTGAGTACATGTGGACACATGTTCGAATTAGCAGATTTTGTTGTTGGTTTCACTGGAGGTTTGACTATATAAATAAGTTTTGTAGAGTCGACCGATTGCAAAATTGGCTTCCTTGGCTATCAAAGTATATCAATCATGCTTGAGTGGCATCAAGGCCCCACACACGGAAAAAATAGAAGAAAAAAGGAGTTCAAGTTATTAGGATAGATTGCTTCAATTGTTCCAGTTTTGAGTTATTAGGTAGGTTGAGTCAAGTTTTGTTGTTCCTTTCCATAAGGTCAAGAAATTCAATTTCTCCTTATGAACCTTTAGATTTATTTCTTGGTATTTGATTTCATGTTTGACAAAGTTAAGTTTGGGAGGTGGTCTTAAGTCATTAGGTTTCTATTTTGGGATGGTGGTTTTTCAAAGTTACTGAGTCACGTCTTTGCTTTATGTTGAGTCAACAAAATAAAATCATCGCAAAAGATGTGTCGATCATGGTTCAAGGTTTGAGTTAGAAGAGTCAAGCCAAGTTCGAGAGTCTATATTTTGGAGTCATATCATATTTGTTACCTTATCTTTAACACCTATATTTGCTTCATGTCGATTCAAAGGATTTTCATTACGTTCCTTCCAACAGGTCTTCCCCCAGTGACTATTACTCATTTTCTCTAAGGATTGATTTAGAAGTTGAGTACTTTGGTGTCTACAAGCCTTATTGGTGGTCTACCGTGCATTTAGTAAAGATTGTCGTTATTGAATTCTAACAAAATACATTTGGTCAATGTTCAACTTCAGATCATTCATTCACATTGATAGGATTGTACTCGTACCTTGGGACCCATTGTCATTATTGGTGGGTTGCCTTGTGTCTAGCAAGGATTGACATTAGTAATTCCCGACTAGATGTTTTCCCCCTTGTTCGACAGTGACTCATTTTCCCATCATGCAGATTCATACATGTAATGGTGTTGTTCCAAGATGTAGTTATCTGAGCATGTATAGCTTTCATTTAGCATATCTTTAATGCTTATACATGCAAGGCCTTATTTCACAGAGATTTCTTATGGTCCTATCTTATAGGTCTTCTTCATTCAAAGTTCTAGGATTCTCAACAACCCATAGGCAATACCATTTTTAGACACTCTGTCTTTTCCAACAACAAATGATAGTGTATTTGGATAACCACAAGGTAAATAGGCTTATGGTCCAAATTTGGGGTGAATCGGAAGAGTTGACATTTTTGGCAAGATTTTATTTTTAGAAGTGAGTCAAAATAGAATAAAAATTATATTTTTAGCCCAGTGGATTAGCTTGAGTGGTTGAGTGTTGTGAATTACAAGTAGGAGGTCCTGGGGTCAAGTCCCCGAGATGGTTGGCTCTGTGGATATTAGTGAGCCTCACTCGATCCCCACCAAGTTAGGTTGCCAAAAATACAACCCACCAGTTTACTCGGTCGTCACAATGGGGGCAAGTGCCTAGAGGGTTTCCCCGAGATGTGCATTCCATCGAATATAAAAACTATATATATATATATATGAGAGACGAATAGATAGATATATATATATAGACAAAGATAGAGATAGATATATGTGTGTGTGTATTTTCAAGGACCCGATTAGGAGATTAGCCCATGGTTCTAATTCCATTTTTTGGCGGTCTACTTTTAGCGAGTGGATGATATTTCAAGCAGGGTGATAATCTTTTTAAGTACCCAGTTTGGCATAGAGGATCAATGTGAAATCTCATGCCATTCTAAGCACTTTTATTTTTCAAGGACCGGTTACATAAACACCTACTATTTTTGGAGGTTTGTGGTTAGAGTGACATTTGGACTCTGTATCACCACTATTTTCACTAAGAGATGGAGCATTACACTAGAGGGGATTTCATGTGACCTATTGGGACTTGTGCATCACTATTTTTGGGCAATAAAAAGGAGCGCCCACCTTTTGGGCTTGATATTGTTAACTTTTGAGACAATCATGTTATTTTTGGTCAAGTAGGCTTATCTTGTGAAGTTTCCTAGATTAGAAATCTTATTTTTTGCCTCCACTTAGAGTGCATGGCATGTGGAGCTATTGTTATGGTTGAGCAGAGTGTTTTAGGAAAGACACTTGCTATTTTTTGCAGAGGATGGAGTGCATGGCTTCATGAGGATGCTTTTTGGGAGAATACCTTAACTATACTCTATTTTCTCTTAGAACTGCAGCACATGCACTTGGAGAGGACTCGTTCGGAGACTTACCTAGTTTACTCAACCTATTTTGAGCAAAGAAGTTAAGCGCACAGCTTGGAGGAGAGTTAAACTTGCTTTATTTTGGATTATTATACATTCATTACCTCTTGTCCCCTCTTTGAAGGGATTTATTCTTGGTAAGTTGCATATTTTACTTCTATTGATAGCTAGGGATATTTTTGTACACTCCCATCCTTATTCTAGAAAGGCAAAGGGTGTAGGGTTATAAAAAATAAGATGTTATTATCAGTCTTACACTTATCGCGATAATATCGCCAAAACCCACCTCGACGACAATATTGTCGGTAATAATCACGATAATTTAAAATTTTGAATTTATCGCAATAAATTGAAATTATCAGGATAATTAAGGTAATTATTCTAATAATATGGAAATTATCGTGATAATTAAGGTAATTATTGCAATAATATGGAAATTATCACCCTGACTGCATCAATATCACCTTATAATGTCTTTTAACCCTCATTTTGCAAAAGTGAGTTTTCCCTCACACAGTTTGACCAAAAAATGTTGGCAATTAATGGTGAAGTTAAATTCTTAAAGTAAAAGTTGACATATCAACTTTTACTTAAATTTTTAACATTACCATTAATTGTTTCAGGATGTTTGAGAGTTGGTTCCAACATCATCGGACTTCATATGGATTAAGTAGAATTTCATATCCCATTCAAAATTCAGCAAACTTAAGAGTTTTCGGGATTTCAGGATTGGTAGGATTGCAAGAGTTTTCAGGATTTCAAGATTGGTAGGATTGCAACATTTTCATTGGATTTTATCACATATGAGGGTATGGGATTGACATTTAATCAAGAGCACCAAGCCCTTTATGTACCTTGATGTTGGTGATATTGATTGTTGAACTCTTTTTTCATGGCCTTAGCAAAAATGTGCCCTTCACTGAAACCAAAATCATTGATTAAGCATGTTAATATTTTTCTACCATATTATAAGGTTTGGATTACGCAGTTTCAGCGAAATAGGGTGGTGTTGACTAATGTCCCTAGAGAATCAAGGTAGAGGCAAAGGTTAGACAAGAGGCAAAGGGTGGATAGTAGATACTAATGATGAGGATCCCAATATAAGCGATGATGGAACATTGCTTGTCATTTATGTTTGTCATTTATGTTTGTCATTTAAATGTTCTTGCTCATTTATTCATAATGCTTTCTTTCAAAATTTCAATAATTTTTTGGATCATGGTTTGGAATCTTTAAAATATAATTTTTCATTCAAATTGAAATATTTTATGTATTTTTTAGTAAACTAAGTCATTGAAATCAGACTGGTTCGAGTCAATCCAACTCTGAGTCCGACTTTCCGACTTTTAAAACATTGGATTGAGCTTTGAGGATATTGTGACCATTTTCCATCAAGAAAACAAGGGGAAATTCGTTGTTTTCATTTCCAAAATTCATCTCATGAGATCATTTATTTTTGTTTGGATGTGATTTTGTATTATCTTGTCAAGACTTATGACTCAGGACAAATATCATATTTCAGTAAGTATCGATGTCTGATGTACCATTTGACATCTTATATATCAGTTTTATTTTCATATTTATGTAACAATGTGTTTGTTTGATGTTGATGTCGATGCTGCTTTAGAAGTTTAAAAAATTGAAAAAATGATTATTTTGTATTTTTTCAAGTTTCCCAATATTTTCCCTGATATTGCCAATAAGTTATATTCCGGAACCCTTGCGATAAATTCCCGATAACGATAAATGTAACATTGGTTATTATTCATTAGTGATTTTCCTCGAGTCCTAGTCTCTTCGCACCCCTCTTTTCGATTGGAGCAATTGTGTTGGTACATAGTTATCTGTGAGAAGTAAAGAAATTTGTTATGTGTTCACATGATTGTATCCCTGAAAACGGGTGCAAGAAGGTGCTTTGAAAGTGGTCGGACACCCCCTGGATTTCTTGTAGGTGAAGTTTATATTCCCCCAAACTTTGAATTTACAACTTTGGAAATAAGGGTAACATCTATATTCAGCGACTATATATCTCATTGATTTATTGTGTCTTTTGAATTTACTTTGATCTATTGAATCAATTAATAGCGAGAAGTACTCACCCTTAGTTGATTTTCTACTCCATTGCCTATAGGATTCAGAGCACCGAAGAGATCATTGTTCATTTCTCCATTTATACTTGGTGTTTTTTTAATTTTTGCACCCAGATCTGCTGTTTTAAGTGCAGTTTTCCGTGCCCTAACAAAAGATTTGCACATTTCCCAAGGCAGAGATCTATCCTAGGGTGTAAATCTGTATTTGAGCTTGTTGTTTAGTGTGTTTAATTGCAGATTACAGATCTGAATTTTCAAATTACAGAGAGCATTTATTGCATTTTAGCAATGTTTTTTTATCTCTATGGTTC